>JACGDI010005772.1:854733-874546 GCA_014898725.1 Jacaranda copaia
ATCTTTCACCAGTGAATTAACCCAAGACACATCTGGCTCATCTACATTTGATGGGGTGATAGCTGCTGCTGCAGCAGCATTACCACTTCGGAAACCAAACGAGGAAGACTTCCTAAGTTTGTTCACCTCATCACCATTGAAGCCCCAGTCTAACTTCCCATCAGGAGAGCTCCAATCCGAAAGTTTAGATGCCATCAGACTGGGGGAATTAGCAGAGCCAGAAAGGCTGGATTGATAGCTAACTCCAGCTCGGTCGATAAAGCTCTGGCTGCGTTTTGTGAAGGCAGTTGACCTCGAGTTCATGATGGCTGCAGCTACCGCTGCGGAGGAGTCGAAACCACCATATGCAGAGGACTTTTTTGCTGGTGAGGATGTGATATTTGAAGGGTAGCTTGCTCGGAGCTGGTTCAGGTTTTGGCGAATCTGAAGCCCACTAGGAGATTGCAACTGGGAGCTTGTCGTGGTGTTAACCTTGGGTGAGAGACCCTGCAAATGAGATAGTACTGAAGGATCGAGAGATCCAAAAACATTATCAAGATTAGTAGGAGTTAGATCGCCAATTCTGCTGTATGGAGAAGACAGGCTAGCCATCTCCTCTACCAGCTGCTGCCTTTGCTGTTGTTGGGTGTGGATTTTCTCCAATCCAAGCAATTCCATATCCAGTTCAACATCTCTTGCACACAAAGTGGTCTTCAGCCGGCTGCCTGGAAGCTGTAGTGTGGGCGGAGTAAGGTTCACCTTGTTCTGCCACATGCTTCCACCCATGGGAGATGAACAAGTAATAGAGGGGGAAATTGGGGGTGTTGATGTATTGGGAAGCACCAAAGAAGATGAACCAAGAGATAATGGGCTCAATGTTGTCAAGTCCAGGGAATTAACCGTAACAGACTTTGGAGAAGGCATAGCCGAACCAGTAGAAGCATACAAAGGTCGCAAATCTTCAGGTTTGTGTGCAAAAAAGCACACTTTCCTTGAGCAACCAGTCTCGTCCTTGCAAAGCCGGGTCCTGTATTGGGCAGGATGTAGCCAAGATTCAAAAACACCATGAGCATATTCACAAGCATCGCCCTTTGCACAGCTTCCCTTCTTGAACTCAGGGCATGGTACGCAAGTGTAGTGATACTTCCTTGGATCACGCCTCCTTGCATTCTCACCGGGATGGACAAAAGGGCACTCTGTCCAGTCATGAGAATATGCCCTCGAGCAAGGCTTCACCTTGAAGTTATACATCCTGAACTCATCAGTCCCATATATTCCATTGTTTATATCTGGCAAAGATACATCAACTGGATACTCTTTCTTCTCACTTCCTTCTTTTGCTGCCTTAGGTGTTTTGCCTCCTTCATCCTCATCACAAGCCTTGGTGTTGATTCCATTCAGCAGCATCTCCAAAGTTTTCCTCCTTGAATTGGTCAAAGACTTAACACAAGGAGCAATTAGGTCACCAGGTTTCTTCCCAGCAGCATCAACGGCATTGATATCACCAGAGGCATCAATCAGCAGCTTGACAACCTCAACAGATGACCATGAGCCACCTGCTGCGGCGCAGTGAAGAGCCGTAGCCCCATCTGAGCCACATGCTCTATTGACATCAGCCTTTCCAGTTTCAAGAATATATTTCAAAACCTCTGTGCTTCCATACAAAGAAGCAATCGTGATGGGGTTCCGCTCTTCATAACCCATCTTCTTTGTACCAAAGCTTCTGCCATACCAAAAGCTCGCCTCATTAACGTCAGAACCCCTCTCCTCTACTTCATAAATAAAACTATCCAAATCGTCTGTGGCCGCCAATTCAAGCAACTTTGAGCAAATTTTATGCAAAAACTCTGTTTTATCCTCTTGAAATCCAGCCTCCATCTCCAAATCAAATGGGCAAAGTTTACTCTTTGAACCACTGAACATCAAACCCTGAAGAAGAGCCAAAGAACAAAGAAATTTAGGAGTCACATGAGTAACAAGCACCAAATTTCTACATATATACGTACACATTGATTAACTAGTCAGAAATATAATATTTATTCCACCTATTGTGGAGTGGTCTTTGCCAGGCTCCCCTGATAGAAACAAATTTTTTTTTCCCTCAAAAATCAAGGACTCGTTCCATCATATAGCCATGGTGTCAACAGAAGTACTCTTTCAACAAAGTCTTGAAAAATTAAACATAAGAAACCTAACTACAAAACTCAGTCCATAATCAAAAAATATAAAAAATGAAAACCCTACAAATCAAAGAGGACATAATAAAAATTCAATCTTTGACACATAAAGGTTCAATCTTTGACACATACAACCTCAAACAACCACTTCAACAGATATTACTCACACAAACACCGCCAAGAATGTAATTGGAAAAAAACAAAAAATAAAAAACGAGTCTTTAATCCACAAAAAGCATACCTTGCATTAAATGGATAAAGTCCCTTGATATATCTTAGAACTAGCAAAGAGACTTTGAATTGAAAGAATTATTAGGTTGTGGTTTAAGTTGTAAAGGCTGAGCCTTTGCAGGGTTGCGTGTATATATATATATATATCGTTCAAAATTTCACAAAAGACATGAGCTGGGGACGAAGGGAGGAGGAAAGTGTGACTTTTCTGCTCGCGTCGCGTCTTCCTTTTTCATTTTCTTCATTTTTTTTTATTTTTTAAATCCTTTTTCATTATAATGTCACACCTTTTTCAATTTGGTCAAAAGTCAATCTTCAAAAGAAGGGGTCCAGCCTCTCTCACACCACTTCTGTGTCTTACTGAGTTACTGGTTTTATTTGAAAAAATGCAAATGCAAATGTAAATTTAAATTCAAGTAAAATGTAAATGCAAATTAAATTTAAATGTGGGCCCACTTGAGTGCTAAGAATCCAATTCGAACCGCCATCACGTGTGGGGTTCACAGGTGGAAATCTTGAAAAAACCTGCCGTCCGCGCGTAACGTCACGCTCCAGTTTGTTTCCTCTCTTCAAATGGTAATTGTTATCCATAATAATTTATTCTCACTGAATACTACTTCCTCTTAAAAAATCTCGTCGAATTTAACGTGGAGTTTTAAAAAGATATTTTACAAAATAAAACTTTATTTTAAGTCGTGCAAAAAGAAAATAAAAACCACAGATTTGGGACAAATAATGATCAGAGTGTAGCCATATTAATTTTGTCAGACGTATAAAATAATATATTAATTATTAATTTAAATTTTTTTATTTATTTTAAAATTTATTAAATTTAATTCTAAAAAGATAGTAGTTAATTTTAATTAAACTTCAATATTTATTTTATGCTCAAATTAAATATTCATGAGTGTTAAAGATGAACTGTTTAAGTTTATGGGCTAATTAAATCAAAGATATTTGATATTATTTCTTAATATTTGATATTATCATAAGTATTAAAAAAGTTTAAATTAATTTGAAAGTCTCCCACAAACATCTTTATAAAGGGGGTGACCAAATCTCACTCACCACATAACACCAATTTCAACAAGTGATATAAGTTTTGAAGAAGTTCAGTAATTCTCTCAATTAAATTCAAGGAGATTCACGACGTTCAAGATATTTTTTGCATAGCTCATATATTTTAGCGTTTGATTCGAGACTAAATTGTAAAGCCCTCATATTGGCATTATTTTTCTTCAAATCAAATTTAAGGAAATTCACAATGTTCAAAGTATTTTTTTTGCAAAGTTCATAAATTTTGGCGTTCGATTCGATATTAAGATGTGAAGCTTTTGGATTAGCGTTATTTTTCTTCAAATGAAATTTAAAGAGATTTACGACGTTCAAGGTATTTTTCGTGGAGTACATTAAATTCAAGATCATATTTGATATGGAAGAATAAGAGGATTAGATTATGATTGAATCTACAGTTGATAGATTTTAATTTAATTGTATAATTTTTTTAATCTTATAATTTTATTTATTACAAACAAAGAAATTTGCTCTTTCGCCAAGTTTTTGGAGTGAAAAGATCTTTAAGATTAATTAATTGATAACTCTAATTATGAATCATTTAGAAAACTAAGCAAACACCATTTATCATTTGAGCTATGACTAGTTGTTAACGGTAACGTTGGGGCAACAATTTCTAGAATTTGTTAGATATTTATCCAGCTGATAATCATTTATTGAGATGGAATTAGTTCGTGAGGCCATATATAGGATAATTTTCTTCTTATACAAAGTTGTGATGGCCTTTCAAATATAAATTGCGTCTAATTTAAATTCACAAGGATTACAAGAATATTGATTTTTTTTCTATATTTATAATGAAAATACATCTAATTTAGATCCATGCCGTTAAGTGCATATTTAATTTTTATATTTACACATGCAATTAAGAGTTTTTTGGTGAAAGGATATATTTGAAATTATATTTTTTAACTTCAAAAAAAATATATATAAACATGAATAAATAATTCTTTTTTTATTTCAATATTATTTTTTATATTGAAAGATTATAATGATATTTTTATAGAAATTTATTCCATTATATTTAAAATTAAAAACCAAAGTTTTTAGTCCCAGTTTCCCAATGGGTCTAGCCTATCAAATTGTTGGCTGATTGTGTTTTGGGTTTTAGCACCCGCTGCTCAAACCTAACCCTTCCAATCCCTAATTTTACAGGGAGGTTGGATGAATTATTTAAGTTTTTAATTTAATATGATATTTTAACTATATTCTAGTATGCATGAATTCATTGTTCTTAGTAATGATCATCTTACGATTTTGGTCTTTTTTACTAATTTTGAATTGAATTATCATGCATGATTTTGTAAAAGGAACTTAAAATTGTCATTTCATATATTTAAAGCAAATGAAAATAAATAAATAAAGTGCTATTACATGTGCTCATTAGTTCACAATAAAAATGGTCTTTCTTTTATGCTATAGGTAGTGACTTCACTTAAGTGTATGGTTATAGAAATTTAACTATTTTGGTTCATATATATATATATATATATATATATATATCATTTACAAAAATTAGTATTATAAATCGTGAACTTAGATCAAAGTTTTGTATCATAATAGAACTTAGACTTGGATTAACAGATAATGTTTGCCTTGAAGAAATTATTGCCCCTACTAGTACAAAGGGTGCAATGAAACTTCCTCCAAGATAAGACAATCTAGAAGCCTTTTGGTGCACTCTAGAAAGCTTCATCTTGACCGCCACTTAGTTGCCAGAAAATTGACAAGCAATACTATAGTATGTGAAAGATAGATATTAGAGGGAGAGAAGAGATTTTTTTTCCCCCGCCTATAGCAACAGGTTTATATAGACAAGAGAAAGGAGTCAAAAGGTTTTCTAGGTTCATTTTGGAATAGATGTGTAAACATGTCTAGACTCATTTTGGACCATATACAATGAACCAATAACTTTAGAAATGTTTCTGGTGGTTTCTGTAACTATAGAAATGGTTCTATAGCTTTTTGACCTTTTGAATTTTAAAAATTTAAATTTCAAATAAAATTCCAAATAAAATTCGAATTTTAAGCAAAAAGATTAACTCGAGACCTGAGATAAACATCGAAACACCAATTGCCTGACCGGACGGGGATAGGCAGGCACACCCTCACGAGTCCTTTAATTAATACTTTACCTAGCATTATTACTTGAACTACATATAAGGTGCATTCTTATTAAAAAACTTCCAATATAGGATAAGTGGTCTTATATAAGACAAAGAGCCTTTTATATTTCTATTTATTCCCCCATACTTTGTTTTATAAGTAATATGGGATTCTCCCACATACATAATCTTTTATCTTTTTGTTTTCCTCTTTATATTTACACAACACCTATGGATTCCCACCAAATTGGCATCAATCCATAAGTTTTAATCACTTCTTAAATATGTAATTAGTCACAAATCACAATTGATTTGATGCCAATTACAAAAATCCCCCACAAATCCATAGTGTTGTACTATCAGGATTATCATAACTTACTTTTAGTAATAGTGCCTTTCAATTTGAACTACCACCTAAGTTATTCAACTTAAGCTACTACAGGGACAAATGGATCAAAGCCTTAAATTTGGCCCTTGGATGTGGTGGTGTCCATTAATAGCAACAAGCTACATAGCTATGTAGTGATATTCAGGTTTGATACATTACAACCATTTGTCCTGGTCCAATATCATGAATGTCTATGAGGAATAACCCTTTTACTCTAGTTGCAGCCAAACGACTTCATTCACTTAGTTGGGCATCTCCAGGGATGCACTGCTTGCATCTCATTAGTATGAATTGACCCCATTTAGAGTTAGAACTCTTACTTTACTAGTAGTAAACAACACCTTCCAAGTATGCTAGGGGATAGACTTGGATACTACAATATCAGACAAGTTTAGGTGCACTTTGACACACTCAATAGCGTGTTTATACCACATCAAACCTTCCTTATGGGGATCTCTACTTTGTAGGTTAGGTTGTCATTATAAGTACATCATTTATTGGTTTTCAGTCCCTTCCCCAGCTTAGATTTTTGGACAAAGGACAACTTAATTCCTCTGGTAAAATGATCAACCATGTTGTCTTTGAATCTAACAAAATTAATGGCCATAACCTTACCAAACAAAAGCTCCCTTTTTGTAGCACCCCACCTCAAGATAGCATCTAAGCTAAGGCATTACTCTAATTCAGACTTAATTCTCAGGGTTATGATCCAATGGAAGGCCCATAAAATTCAAACATCTCAAAGTTAAATACTGATTTATCTCAACAAAACTAAATAAAACTACGAAACAGATGTATCATAAGAGATTCAGGGAACTAGTTAAGTTACAACCCTTGACAAATCATGCCATCCATGTCGTCTAATACTGTAACCTTCAAAATAAGTTTTACACATCACAACATCTCTAAGGTAAACGAAATGGTCACAAGTTCCATACTTAACTATGGCATTAGTTCTATTACAAAAACAACCACGCACTTCGTTCTAAACCTGGCATCTATCAGAGCCTATCCATGTTTGAGAGGTCATGAAATACAAGGGGATAAGTCCAAAGACTTAGTGAGGGATAAGTAAAAGTAATAGCAGGATTTATTGAGGAGGAACACAACTTAATAAAACATAATTTAAACATGCTGAATATAACAAATTCAGAAAACAAGCAGTATAGAAAAGCAAACAGGAAACTTTCTTGCCTTATTACTCCAAGAATAGATTATAGGCAGACAAAAATCATTTAGGCAATTCAAACCTAAAGCACCTGCATTCTAAGAAAAAGCTATAAGATATACATTGTAGATTTACCTTATACCAGACCGACAAATATTTCATCTAATCATAATAGCTTGGTATATGACAGATGCCTATATGAAACTGTATAGCGCACTACTAATACTTAGGGGGAAATCCTTAGCATATCACTCGTACCCAGGGGAAAATTCCTAGTGTACGATTGGCACCCAGAGGAAAATCCCTAGCATACTAATGACACCCAGGGAAAAATCCCTAGCATGCCCTTGCATAACTAAACAAATTTCCCAGTATGGCCCTTAGCCCACATAATCACCGTATAGATAACAGAAATAACTGCTTACAGAGATGCCTAGGGGAAAATCCCCAGCACACCATCGATTTCAGTTCATCATTTCAAAATAGAATATAACAAAAATGCCACCAAGGCTACAGAAGGCAGTAGCAGAACATAGATAAGCTAGCATGGCCGATGAATACAAAATTGATAGCAGATATGCCAACAAGGTACAGATATAGTACAAATAGTACAAATATAAGATAAACAGACATTAGAATAATAGACAATAGACAGAAGTTTTGGGCGTCAAAACAGATAAAAAATAGATTTGGCATAAGAGATAACTCTCATAAGGGTATTCAAATTAGATAACAGATAACAGATAGATTTCAATTACAGTTCAGAGTACAATTTAGAAATAGTAAAACCCACATAAGGGCTTATTAGAACCATAGACAAGAAAAGGAAGCACCAGATTGGAAGACCTTCATAGGGGTGTTCAATTAAGAAATTGATAACAGATAGTAAATCAGATCTCAAATAATTTTGAGTATGTACAAAAATAGAAAAACCCACATAGGGGCTCATCACAATTAACAAATAGAGAGAAAATTGCTAGATTGGCAGACCTTTACCTCTTGTAGTTTCAATCAGCAATAGTCAAAATCAAAAGCTACTGCTCGCTAGTGCCCAACTCGTCATCACCAAATCAGGAAAATATTCCAAGAATAAAAATTCTTGTTTAATCCTAATAGCCTTCTAGAAATGCATCAAGCATTCTAATACCTTATCTATCATCAGGATAATACAGATTAATATCCTTCTTTACAAAATTCTTTAGAATCAATATTTCCAAATTATCTATAACGATATAGGTTAAATCTAGAATGACACAATTTCCATGATAACAATTCAAGGTGTTATAATCTTAAGTAATGCTTATGCATAAATCTCTAGTAAAATTCCCATTTTAACACCATTTAACTCATAATAGTTCTCGATATCAAAATTAAAGTTCAACTTAGTATCAACCATAATTTGAGTCCAAAGTTCATATCTCTCAACTTCCTATTCCTTGTATAGGTAAATAGTCATAGAGGTACATATATTGATTCAAAGGCTCGCTCTAGACAAAATCTAATATTTGCATGCATACATGTATATATATATACAACATGCAACAATCGATCAAGATCTAAATTTTACTATCGAGGGTTTGGAATCACAAACTAATAGCACTGGGCAATTACTGTGTCGAGACAAACAAACTATCTCTTTGTCGTTGTTTTCAAAAAATTCAACACCACCACAGAAATGTTCCTCTCAATAAGAGTATTCTAATGCTATGTTTAGTTTTGAAATCTGAGCAACGTAGATGTTGGAATGGGCTAAAAATAGTTATGGTCTCTCTTTCGCTGCTGCTCTCCAATCAACGCTTCGCCATCATCGAAGCTACCACACAACCCTTCCACTGCGCTCTCCATGTTGAGTACTGCCTAATACTTCCTTTAGAACCATCGATGGTCGCCAAAAAATGATGAACCCAGCTACCATCATGAGCTTCCTCTCTCGGGCCTTCCTCACTATTGTTGCTCCACTATTGTGAGTGAGTGTTGGTGTGGCTGGGAGTGGAGGTAATGGTGTGGAGAACAAGTTGATGGGTTTAGAGGGCTGAGATGGGTCGTCGGGGAGCTTGGCCGAAGGTGGTGGTGCTTCGGCCGTGGAGAAGAAAAAAAGAAGAAGAAAAAAAGAAAAGTGCAGGGAAAAAAGGAAAGAAAGAAATAGGGAGGAAAAGAAAAGAACTGCCAGTTTTGTGAAATCCCAATTTTCATTTTTTTATTATTTATTTTCAATTTAATCCCTCAAAATTTTAAGTTATGCAGTTTTACCCCAATTTTTTAGAAATTGTGATTAACTCCAAATTATTCAAAAGTTTACACAATTAAGTCTACAAAAATTATAATTTAGCCTACAAAACTTTTTAAAATAATTAATAATATGAAATTCATAAAATTTTTAAATAATGACAAAATTGTATATTATAAATAAAATCAATAAAATTCTAGGTGTGTTACACTTATAGACTTTAGCTTGGATGTGTCTCTTAGTGTTTTGATTATACTTTGTACTTCTGATCTTTGCAATTGTAGTTTGATTGTCACAATGCACTACGTTCGTAGAAAGAGGCTTACTAACCATGGGTAATTGGACCATCAACCCCCATAGCCACTTGGCCTTTGTTCCAATTGTGTCCAAAGCACATAAATTTGCCTCAAACATAGACCAGGTTACCGAAGTCTGTTTAGTAGACTTTCAGGAGACAGGACATTCACCCAAGGTAAATGCATACCCCATACACCTATTACTATTGGAGTTTTTGGTTATCTAGCTAGCATCACTATATCCCTCAAGTACAGTAGGGCATTTGCCATAATGCAAAGCAAGTGATGCCATGCTCTTAAGATACTAGAGTACCCTATCTAAAGCCTTATGATGGGTTCTATTGGGACAACCTGTATACCTCGCTAGCTTTGAGACTGTGAATGGGATATTTGGTCTTGAGCCATTTGCAAGATATTGCAAGCTCCCAATAATCCGAGAATACCTCAATTGTGACACAGGAATACCACTTTCAATCTTGAAAAGAGCCATAGAAGGATCATATGGTGTTTTAGCAATTCTACAATTCTTATAGCCAAATTTCTCAATAATCTTCTCAATATAATAAGATTGAGAAATAGCTATACCCTTAGTTGGTTGAATCAACTTGAGTCCAAGAATCACATTAGCTTCGCCCATATCTTTCCTTTCAAACTTACTTTTCAAGTATGATTTTCTCTCATTGATAATCTCAATGGTTGAACCTATCAATAAAATATCATCTATGTATAAGCATAGCACTTATCATTCTCATTTACTCTAAATTAAATGATAAAATAGTTTTATCAAAATTTTCATGCCACTACTTAGGCGCTTATTTCAATCCATAAAGGGATTTAACAAGCTTATAGACCTTTTTCTCATTACCAGGAGCTACAAATCTCCTAAATTGATCCATATAAATCTCGTTCTTGAGATCACCATACAGAAAGGCTATTTTCATATCCATTTGCTAAATCAAGAAATCATATACGGAAGCCAGTACTGCATGCACCCAAATTGTAATCAAACAAGCAACTGGGAAATAGGTATCAAAGAAGTCTATTCCCTCTTTTTGTCTATAGCCTTTGGCAACTAATCTTGACTTAAACTTATCTATGGTTCCATCAGACTTAAATTTCTTTTTAAAGATCCATTTGCAACCAATTGTAGTACACCGCAAGGTAGATTGACTAATTCTTATGTCCTATTAGAGACAATGGAATCTATCTCACTTTTGATAGCTATCTTTTAATGCTTAGCTTCTGATGAAGCTATAGTATCCTTGATATTGTAAGTGATGAAATCACTTTCAAAATTCTTATTGGCCCTAGCACTCTTACTCCATCTAGGTTCATCTAGTTATTCTGCTCCAATGGATGTTGAATTAGAACTACTTAGATTAACCCCCACATTTGACATCCTTTTTATATGTTTAGGAATAGAAGTTGATGTAAGAGATGAATCTAGAGAAACATCTAGAGGTATTCCCTTTTTCATTGGAAACACATCCTCAAAGAATGTGACATCATAAAATTCCACTATAATGTTAATCTTTATGCTTGGGATTTCAGACTTAATTACCAAAATCTCAATGCATAGCTTGTTTCCACATAGCCCAAGAAGACTACATCAACAATTTTAGCATCAAGCATTTTTCTCTTGTGTTTTGGGACTAGAACTTTTGCAACACAGCCCCACACTTAGAAGTACTTTAAGTTAGGTTTTCTATCTTTGTCAAAATTCAAATGGAGTGCACTCTTTATGTTTCAAAGGGACTCTATTTAGAATAAGACAAGTCATATTTAAAGCTTTTCCCCATATACATTTAGGTAGTCCAGAAATCAAAAGGTTCTATTCTTTCATTCTACTATCCCATTAGATGAGGAAGAGTAAAGAGGAGTCTTTTCATGAATAATACCAAAGTTTCGGCAAAATGGCTCTATTCATACTATCCACCTCTATGCAATCTTAACATTTTAAGTTTCCTACTAGTTTGATTTTTAGTTTCATTTTTGAAAATGATAAAACTTTCAAGTGCTTTATCCTTATGTTTTAACAGATAAACATAACAATATCTATTGTAATCATCTATAAAGGTAATGAAGTATCTTTCTGATCTTTTGTTAAGATCCCATTGCACTCACAAATATCCATGTGCACAAACTCGAGTAATTTAGAATTCCTTTCAATCGATTGGTAAGGTTTTCTTACTTGTTTAGCCTCAGTACATATTTGACATTTGTGACTATGTTCAATATCATATTTAGGTATTCAATTTAAGTTCATCGTGCATTTAACAAAATCTAAATTTAAATGTCTTAAACGACTATGCCATATATTAGAGCATTCAACAGTATTCACCAAAGATTTAGAATACATAATTTTATTTATTAAATCAGAATTTACATAATCGACTCTTAATTTGAATAAACCATAAGACAAATAGCCCTTTCTAATAAACAAACCAAAGCGCTAAATTACAACTTTATTAAAATCAAAGGTAAGCTCACAGCCTTCCTTAACTATTACAGAACCAATAATAATGTTTCTTTGTGTAGTTGGGATGTGATACACTCTTAATAGAGATAGTGTGTGCCCTGAAGGAAACTTCAAGTCAACGCACCTATCCCAAGCACCTTGGCAGCATTGGAGTTCCCTATTGATACTAATTTTCCATCAACTAGCTGATAAGACACAAATAGTAATTTATCAGCACAGATGTGCATATTTGCTTCAGTATCTATTAACTACTCAAAAGGTTCATAAATAGTACAAACTTTAGGTTTTATAGTTACGTACCCATCAACAGATGTCTCTGGAGATCTAGCTTTGCTAGTTTTCCTAACACCATATTGACCATTATGGGGGCAGCTGAGTTAGGTTTGGCTTTAGCTTTCTTAGAGGATAGTCCTTAGCCTAATGGCCTACTTGTCTAGAATTCTAGCATAGTTTATTTGCTTTTAGTTTCTTAGCTTTAGTTTTGCCTTTGCTTATGGTTTTAAAGTTTGAGTTTATTTGGTTCATTTTATTGAACTTTTTCTTCCCTTCAATAACCATATTTGCCTTAGGTTGGTGCTTAATTGGAACTTCATAAGTTTGATTCTAATGGTTTTCCTCAATGCTTGTTGCAATCATAAAATTATCTAGGGACAGTTTCCCTTTCTGATGCTTGAGAGTCATTCCAAAATTTGCCTTGAAGAAATTATTGCCCCCACTAGTGCAAAGGTGTAGCAAAACTAACCTTAGGATAAGACAATCCACAAACCTTTTGGTTGACTCTAGAAAGCTTCATCTCGACCTCCACTCAGTTGCTAGAAAATTGATAAGCAACATTATAGTTTATGAAAGACAGATATCAAAGGGATAGAAGAGATTTTTTTGGTAGTATTATTTGTTTTCTTTTTGCCTTTAGCAGTAGGTTTATATAGGCAAGAGGAAGGAGTCAGAAGGTAGTCTATGTTCATTCTGGTCTAGATTTATTCTGGACTAGATACAATGAACCAGGAACTCCAGAAATGTTTCTTGTAGTTTCTGTAACTGCAGAAATAGTTTTGCAGCCTTTTGACCTTTTGAATTTTAAAAAATTAAATTTCAAACAAAATTCCAAATAAAATTGGAATTTTCAGCAAAAAGATTAACCCAAGACTTGTGACAAATGCCCAACCGCCCATTGCTCGACTGGGTTGGGACGGGCGGGTGCATCCTCATGAGTCCCTTAATCGATACTTTACCAAGTATCAATACTTGAATATAAGGTGCATTCTTATTGGAAAAACTTTTGATATGGAACAAGTAGTCTTGTATCAAACAAATAGTCTTTTATACTCCCACTTATTCCCCCATACTTTGTCTCACAAGCTATGTGTGATTCCTCCACATACATAATCTTTTGCCGTTTTGTTTCCCTCTTCAAATTTATACAATACCTTTGGATTCCCACCAAATTTGCATCAATACGTGGGTTTTAATCACTTCTTAAATATGTAATTAGTCACAAATCCCAATTAATATGATGCCTATTACAACATATAATATATATTTGGATTATTTTGGAGGTAGCTAAAGAATTTTTGGTGGAAAAAATGTGTTTGATTTCATTTTGGAAGGAAATATTTGTACTGTAAATATCAAATCAATATCTTTTTATTTAATTGATAGGGTAGAAATGTAAGTCTCTATTAATTTTTTATATATGTTTATAATTACATTGTGAGAAGATATATTTAATGATTATATTTGCTTCTATGAATAAGAAGAATAGGTATTTTATGGTTGCTTGTGGTAGGGCTTTTGGGATGAATCAAGGCATATAGTTTGATTTTTTCTTGATTAGAAAATACTTTGGCGAAATAAAATTGAACAAAACCTTCAATACTCGGCACCTTACCGATAATAAGTTGATTCCTTCGGCATACTAAGTTGCTTGATTATATTATATACTTCATTTTACAATTTACGATTTGTCTATCTGATCGTTCATCCTTAGAAAATAATTGCTTTAATATTCATTTTAATTTACTTTTATAATTTAATTCACGACACCTTTTGCATTCATTTTTCTTTTAAAGTTAAATTATTATCTTTTTTACCATTTCGTGTACTAAACCTTCCATTTTTACTAATTCTATATTCATAAAAAAGGACATCTAATTGCCATCAATATGTTGGAATATTATGTGCATCAATATATTTTATTTATTACAATAGCATAATTTAAGATTAAGCAATTATTATAAAAACAAACATGTATAGGAAAAAATTATAAAATAATTTAGAATTGGTAAAGGATTCAATCTGAAAGCAAAAAATTGAGAACCAAACAAATATCGAGTCGAGGCCTGCACGACCGCAGTTTCCTTGAGGTTTTATTCGCTTCCCACTGATATCCGAGGACTACTGATGAATAACCTCCCAAGATATAATGACTCCGAACAACCAAAGGCGACACTCTTATTGGTTGGACCTCCAAATCAAACTAATTTAAACCTATTGTGCTTAATGAAAATGTGTATATATGTATGTGAGAATGAATGCCTAAAGAGCTAGAATGCTTGTGCATTTTTTCTTGATCTTATGATATTAGACAACACCTCTATTTATATGACTAAAGTATATATTCCTATAAGACATGTCTCTAACTCTGTCAGACTAAATAAAGATTGTGACCTTTATTTTTAATTTTTAAAGACATTGGTTGCAATCTTTTAAGTGAACTAGATATAACTATTGAAAGAATTAATTTCAGTTTCCAAAACCTAAAATTTAAATAATTCATTGTTAGAATTTTTGGATTATTCACTCCCATGTAGCACATGGTTCACTCTTTAGCTCAATTTGCTCATTCAATATTTTATTAATTTTGACACTAAAATATATTTTCAACAAGATAAATTAATTTATTTACGTGATAAAATTCTAATACAATAATCCAAGTTAAGATTGAAGATACTTATCATGTAGTTAGTAAAGTCCGAAAATAAAATAACTGGATGATAAGAAAAGAAGAGTGATAATAGTGGTGGACCAAAAGAAGCGCGGTTGAAAATTCGAAGCGGTCTGACAATGCACGCGTTGCGTTGGTGGTGGGGAGCTGAAGCGCTCCAATAATTCATCACTCGTTCGCGCGCATATTCATAGTCACATTCCACTTTGGATTATGCTCAATTTTTTCCACGTTTTCAATGCCTTAAAACTCTAATATGGTACCTGTACTTGGGTTTTATTTTCTTTTTGAGTAGCGGAAAACCTTAAAAAATGTACTTCTTTCTGTTGGGACATATCATATTGGATTGTCGAGGCATCAAAATTTTTATGTTTGTCTTGCTTTGACTTGTTTCTAAGAACAAACTGATACTTGTAAATGAAGTGATGAATTGCATTGTTAAAGTGCTAAATCATTGATTAATTTTATTATGATAGGTAATTATATAACAAAGCATCATAAAAATGGAGAGAAATTGAAATAGAATAATTAGTTAAATAATACTCGAATTCTAATTTTTATATTTGCAGATGTTGAAGACTTCAATTATTTAAATGAATTTCAAAGTCTTCGTAAGGGCAAAACGCATTGTTTAAAAACCTGAAAAAAAAGGGAAGAAGAAGAAGAACTAGTTGCCGGTTTAGCTTATATATTTATGGATAGAATTCCCTTTCTACCAGTGAGATGAATGTTTTGTCCATTACGAATACTTCTCTTGCAAGAATACAAATTTATTTTGACTATATACTCGAACAATTGGTACAAATTACTCGTGTGTGTGGACAGAATTTTCACTTACTTCCTTGACGTTAATATTCCGTTAAAAGATCAAACATACTCTCTAAATCTAATTGAATGTGTATTCAACATTTTTCTTGAATAAATTCTTTGAAATTAATAATGATGAAGCATTTTTTGGGTAGGTGATGTGTCTAGGGAGAATTTTGGAGAAAATGTATGATATTGATTCAGGGCAAAAGTCTCCTCCTTAAGTTGGTAGATGGTACACAATTCGGACCTACAATCAAAGAAGGGCATGTCAAGCTTATTGACGTGGCCTTAGCTATATTCTTTTGATACTTGACTTTGGATGAGAAATAGAGGGTAAGGAATATAATAAGGAGGTGAAGAGAGTAGTTGAGAGTGTACTTGTAGCATTTATGAGATAGAATATTTATAATGGAGGGCTATCTTGAGAGTTGGAGGTCGAAGTGACCATCGGCCTCCTATAAAAAGGTAAGTCTATATACTTAAACAACTGGTATAAATTACTCTAGTATGTGGACGAAATTTTCATTCACTCCTCATTGTCAATACTCCGTTAAAAGATCAAACATACTAACTAAATTTAATTGAATTTTTATTCAACATTTTCTTAAATAAATTCTCCAAAATTAATAGTGACGAAGTATTTTTTGTGTAGGTGTTCTATTTTGGGAGAAATTGGGAGAAAATGTGTGATATTGATTGGGGGCAAAAGTCTCCTTCCTGAGCAGGTAGATGGTGCACAATTCGAACCTAAAATGAAAAGGAAAGCACGCCATCGACATGGTCCTTGGTTATATTCTTACGATGCTTAAGTCAGGTTGAGAAATAGAAGGTAAGTAGCAAAATAAGAGAGTAAAGTGAGTAGTTGAGAGTGCATCAATAGCATTTATAAGATACATTATTTATAATAGAGGGTCAATCTTGAGAGCTAGAGGTCAAAATGACCATTGGCCCCCCATAAAAAGGTATAACTTCTATCAAGCTTTAGTGGCACCTAAAGTCTTTTATAAAGTTACAACCATCAGGCTTTTGGCCGTTTGAAGGGTATGATGGCACTTTGACTAATTAAATGTGGAGGAAACTAGTTGACAATGTATTAAACGTAGATAGATAAATGGACAATTATGATTAATGCGGTGGAGAACATTGATAGAAAGTTTGCAGCTATTAAATTTGGCAAAGCATGCCAAATGTATGGGACGTCGACCACATCGTGTCGATATCCATGGCTGTAGAGCTCTTTGTTTTGGTATTCTGTCTAGGTTCAAGGTTTAGCTCAATCCTTCGAGCTTTCATAAGCCAAGAATTAACATGAGGGTGGTCGACCTCTTACTTTAGTTCTACTTGTAGGTTGCCAATCTAATGGAGATATCTTAAGACTTGAGCTCTGGATCGAAGGTTGCCAATCAAATGGAGATATCTTAAGACCTGAGCTCTGGATCGAAGGGCCTGGAATGTGACTGTCATTATAATATACTGGCTTGAAGCCGATCTATAAGAGAGACCAAGCAAGATAAAGTTATCTTTCTTTTGGAAATGGATTGGTGTCACTCGAGTGAAAGGAGGTTGATTCGAGCTTTTTCTTATCAAATAGAAAAAATAAATATTTTAAACTAAATTGTACCAACACCATCAATTTGATGGTTTCTTCTTCTTCTTCTTTTTTGGTGGGTGTTTAAATAAGTTTCTTTAACTCCAAATTTTGTCGTGTAGGCGTGCCGCATGGGTATAGTTTTAATTGATAAAGTCATTAGAATACTTTCGTGAGTTCATCAATTCTATCTATTAAATAATTAAAACATTTATTAACCCTTTGCTTCATCAAATTATGCCTTTTGTAATACTTTGTCTTCCTTCAATTAACTAAAAAAGTTGGCATCTTGTCTCCTTTTGAACTATGCTGAATATATATCACTTTGCTCCTCAAAACTCTTAAAAGACACATTTTATACTCTTCAACCTATTAACTATGTGCTAGCAAGTACTGATAATGGTTGGGAATGTTCTTCGTTCTCCACCAATTACACTTGCTCCATAACTGGACGTCGGAGCTTAAAATAAATGTGATAGTTGTCGCCTTTTTGTCTCCCTCATAAAGTGGGACTAACTATAATTTTCAGGGTGAATTATGACTACCATCCTTAACATTGGGCATAATTTTGAAAAAGTCTTCATTTTTTCAAAAATTACAAAAATCTCATTGAGGTTTTGAACTTAATAGTAAGGTGGACGGAAAATGAGAAAAGTTCATATTTCCCCTGATGGAAAAAAAATTAAAAAAATAAAAAAAATGCTGAAAATTGGTTGGATGGCTAAAGTCCTAAATGCCCCTCTATGTGTACATATTTAAATAATATATATTTAAAATTAGTAGGCTAAATTTTTTGAATTATTTTATATAGTACATATATTTAAAATGATTTACTTATATAATTAAATTTATCTAATAATATTAAATAATAAAATTTTTATTACTTGAGTTACATATTAAACAATATTAATTAAATTATTTATTAAAATAGAAATTATATTTAAAGTAAAGATATTTATCATTTATTCAAATAACAAATATATCTAAAATAATTAATAAAATTTAGTTAAATTTATTAATTAATAAAAATAATAAATAAAAAATTAAAAACTATATTAATAAGAATAAACGACTAAAAAAATTAAAAATGTGTAACTTTAACTAAATTATTTATTAATTAAGAAAGATATTTAAATTATATTATATTATTAGTAAAATAATAATCGTATATGAATTAAAGATAATTAAAATAAATAAAATATTTATTTTAATAATAAATCTATCTAAAATAACAATAATTAAGTAAAAAAATTTTAATTAACAAAAGCAATAAATAAAAAAATTAAAAACTATAGTAATTAAGAATAAATAAGTAAACAAATTAAGATATATGTATTTTTAACCTATATTATTAATTAAAAAATGAATTTTTTAAATTTAATTATATTATTTATTAAAATAATAATCATAACTAAAGATATTTATTCAACTAATAAATTTCTCTAAAATAATTAATGAAACTTACTTAAATTTATCTTAATTAAACTATCTATTAATTAAAAAATATATATTTTAAAATCAAACCCCACCCACCTTCCCCTATCCCCTACCTACCCCTAACTTTCCTTCTTCTACTATTTGCTGCACATGCCAACTACGTTGCCATGCGTAGCGGCAGTGGCGTATCCAGGAATTTAGGTAAATGGGGTCAAAATATTAATAAAAAATAAATTTAAAATAATTAATATTTAATAAAAATAAAATTTAAATACATTAATTCAATTGTCCTCGACAAGTTTTCATATTCTGAAACGTCGTCATAATATCATCATATGAAATACTCATAAATACATCTTTTTCTTTATAAGTAATTAAACAATCATTAAGGAAGTCATTATCCATTCGGTTTCGTAAATTAGTCTTGATAAATTCCATCGCTGAGAAAGCTCTCTCTACACTTGCAGTGGCGATCGGCAAAAGCAACGAAAATTTCACAAGTCGGTACACATGAGGATACACCAAATGCTTTTTTGTCTCAACTAACTTTTTGGATAGATCACTAATTCCGTTCACATCAGAAAATCTTGTATCCTCAGAACTCACATCAATTATATAATTCTCAAGTTGACAACGAAGCTAAACTAAATCATACTCTCTAAAATCATCAGGATATAACGCAGCCAATCTCATAATCTTTTCTATATTAAAACTTGCAAATGATTGAGATGGAGACAAACAAGCCATACCATGAAGTAAGTTAGATGTTACCTCATTAAATCGATTATTTAATTCTTATAGTTGCCAATCGATAACTTTATAAAATACTAACATTATAATTGATTAAGCTTTAACAAAAATATGCATATACAAAAAGTTAATAAATTAACATTATCAATTTATCCTAAAT
>JACGDI010005772.1:874646-1057631 GCA_014898725.1 Jacaranda copaia
AACCCCAGACCACCCGCATCTATTGGTCTTAATTTTCTGTCAAACACCAACTTTGTCAGGATCATTTCATACATAAATGGAGTCAAAATATTTATATATGTATTATCTTAATATAAAAATATATATATAAAAAATAACAAGTGGCGTCAATTGACCCCACATGCTCATGTATAAATCCGCCACTGGGTAGCGGCCAATAATTTGTTACCGCCTAGCTGCAACAAAAGGCTACTAGATGTCTGGTTATGGCCAGGCAGCCTAATGGTGTTGCTGCCACCACGGCAACAACAGCACCACGACGACCACTAACAGTGGCTGTTGTGGCCAGATTTGGTTGATAGGGGAGGGAGGCTGTGGGGGTGCAGTTGTATATATATATATATGTATATAAATATTACATATTATGTATTACGTATTTGTATATATGACATGTGTCATATATATAATATGTGTTATATAACATTATTTTATTTATGTATGTATATGTATATATATAAACATTTTACATATTTTTTAATCTATTTTTATAAAGATTTAGGTTTTTTAAATTTCATTAAGGTTTTTAGGGTATTTTTGTACTTTTATGTAATCAATTCGTCCTCCAAATTACTGAAGGGCATTTAATGAATTTTACATGTTATTTTTAATAAAAATTTGAAAAAATCCTAATGGTAGCTAATGGCTGGACTAAATTGTTAGACGACAACAAATAGTGTGGGGGTTTTTGTAATTTTTAAAAAAATGATGACTTTTTTGTAATTACACCAAACCTCAGGGTAGTAGCAGTAATTCACCCTAATTTTTATATTCAATTTAATAGAGTGGAGAGAATTTTCGGCAGACAAGAGAAAAATGCACGTAGGGTTTCTTTTCTCTTTTCATAAGTATTATTGATATTTAGTTTTTCATATACAAGTGAAATTGGATTTTGTAACTGTAGACATAAATTTTGCTCAATTGGAGAGTGATACGTACAAAGTAATATGTTAGTTATTAATTAAAAATTTTCTATTTATCTTGAAATTTATTAAATTTAATTCACAAAATAAATAGTCAATTTTAATTAATACTCTAATATTTATTTTATGTTCAAATCAAATATTGACAAGTGTCAAAGATGAAGCACTTTTAAGTCTATGAACTGATCAAATCAAAGATATTTGATATTATTTTTTAATATTTAATATTAGCTTATCAAATAAATAACTATCAAAGAAGTTTAAGTCAATCTGAATGTCTCCTATCATGCATCTATATAAAGGGATTGACCAAACTCATTCTGTACACAACATAGATTTTAGTAAGTGAGAGAAACTTTGAAGGAGTCCAGCAATTTTTTCAAGCAAATTCAGGGAGATCCACAATGTTCAAGGCGTTCTCCATGGAGCTCATCATATTTTGACATTTGATTCAAGAATAAGGTGCAAAACTTTTGAATTGGCATTATTTTCTTCAAATTAAACTCAAAGAGTTCTACAACATTCAATACGTACTTCATGGAGCTCATTAAATTTCAAGATCATATTTGGAAGAAAAAAAAATCAGAGGATTAGATTAGAGATTAGATCCACAATTGATAAGTTTCAATGTCATTTTATTTGTACAAATATTTTTTGTCTTGTAATTTTAATTTTGTAAGTAAAGAAATTTGCACTTACAAATTTCTAGCACACCCAGTAGGACAATCTGTACCTCTCGTCTCTTTCTTTCATCATGATTGAAGTATCATGGCTACCAACAAGACTATGACTTTGAAAATTACTACCTCAAATTCCTCAAGTGTTGGAGCAAGAAGTGTTGATGCCATCACAAGAAGTATATATAAGAAGTTGCAATCATCTTTAGAGGTGGCTCCTTTGTTTGCTGTGGAAAAGGTATTGCCGCATTTTATTAATATGAATAAAGATGGTGGAGACTCAAAGGAGGAATCCGCATTATCCATTCTCCACTCAACATCAAATTCCTTGAGCATGGCGACGGTGATGGTGACAAGTGCTACAACTTTGGAGGAATAAATTGATATTTGAAGAGAGCTCATTAAAGGACTCATGAAGTATGTTGAAAAGCAAGACTTTCAAATCTCCAAATTGATGAGCAGAGTGGACAACCTTGATGTTAATTGCATAGTGAAGAAACAAACTAAGGCCCAAGATAAAGGCAAAGCATCCGTAAAGAAACAACCAGCCAAAAATGAAAAGACTACTAATAAAAAACTACAAGTGTTCACTGATGGACTAATTTCCATTAACCTATTGAAGGAGTTTATCATGGGGACTATCAAAGACAAGCTTTATAGAAGTTTTAAGTCATCTATGACTTACTCCAAGCCATAGACTCAAAGAATTAACAACTTGAAGATGCCAATTGGTTACCAGCCCCTAAAGTTTCAGCAACTCGATGTTAAGGGCAACCCAAAACAGCATATAGCTCATTTCATTGAGTCTTATAATAATGTTGGGACATATGGAGATTATTTGACCGAGAAATTTTTTTGATCATTGAAGGACAATGTTTTTGATTGGTATATTGACTTAGAGGTAAGCTCCATTAATAGTTGGAGGCAATTGGAACAAGAGTTCCTCAACTATTTCTATAGCACTCGAAATTCTAAGTGCCTTTTGATAAGAGCTTAAACTTTCAATAACGCTCCCAGACATAAGCATAAACTATCTAAAATTCTCAAGTCTCCATGTCTCTAAATTCATGACTTAAGTTTTCAACTCTTCAATTTCAAGACACAAGTCTTCAAGTCTCCAAATTTAAACTCAAGTCTTTAAGTTTTCAAATACAAACTCAAGTCCCTAAGTCTTTGAAATCCATGATTCAAGTCTCCAAGTTTTCAAATTCAAGATCATGTCTTAAGTCTCTAAATCCATAACTCAAATCTCTAAATCCATAACATAAGTCTCCAAGTATTCAAGTCGAGGCTCAAGTTTTGAAGTCTTCAAATTCAAAACTCAAGTCTCCAAGTATCTAAATCCACGACTCAAGTCTTCAACTCTTCAAATTCAAGACTCAAGTTCTAGATATTTAAATTCAAGACTCACGTCTTCAAGTTACCAAATCAAAAACTCAAATCTTCAAGTCCAAAGCTTAAGTCTTCAAATTTCAAATGCTCCTAGATACGAGCATAAACTATATGAAAATTTTAAATTAAAGTTTTTCCATACGCTTCTTGATAAGAGTTTAAACTATTAATAAGGCTCCTAAATAGAGCACAAACTATTTAAATATCCAAAATTTTTGTATGTAATCCTTGACAAGAGCCTAAACTATCAATAATGCTCATAGATACGAGCATACACTATCTAAAATCTTTAAATTAAAGTCTCCCCATGTACTCTTTGATAAAAGTATAAACTGTCTATTAAGTAAACTCAAGTAAACTCCTTGACATTAGCATAAATTGTCAATCAAATTCAAAGGACTCGTTGACACGAGTATACAATGTCTATTCAAATTAAATATGCTTCTTGACATGCAAGCCTAAATTGCTTGCTATTTTTGGTTTGTATGAGTATAAATTGTGTACGACACTCCCCAAAGGAATATTTACTTTGAATTATGTTATGATTGACCCTTTTATTGGATACCATAGCTTAAGGAATGCTTAGTGGATTTTTTGTTGCAACCATATTTTAAAAAATGGAGAGGAAAAGGAAATATTCTCAAATACTTCAAGTCTTATCTCTTTCATGGATGATTGGCATATCTTTCACCAAGCCTTGAAGTAGGGGCATTTGTGAACGTATTAATTTTGTCCAATTGGAGAGTGACATGTATAAAATAATATGTGAGCTATTAATTCAAAATTTTTTATTTATCTTGGATTTTATCAAATTTAATTTCAAAAAGATAAATATTTAATTTTAATTAATACTCTAGTATTTCTTTTATGCTCAAATCAAATATTAACAAGTGTTAAAGATGCAGTGTCTATGTCTTTAGACCAATTAAATCAAAGATGTTTGATATATCTTATTAATTTGATAACTATCAAAGAAGTTCAAAATAATTTGGAAGTCTCCTGTCAAGCATCTATATAAAGAGAGTGACCAAAGCTCATTCTAGACACAACATAAATTCTAGTAAGTAAGAAAAACTTTGAAGGAGTCCAACAATTCTCTCAAACAAATTCAGGGAGATCTATGACGTTCAAGGCGTTCTTCATGGAGTTCATCATATTTTGTCATTTGATTTGAAATTAAAGTGTGAAGCCCTTAAATTGGTGTTATTTTCTTTAAATCAAATTTAAGGAGATCCACAGTGTTCAATGCTTTTTTTGTGGAGTTCATTAAATTTCAAGATCATATTTGGAAGAAAAGAATAGGAGGATTAAATTAGAGATTAGATCCATAATTGATAAGTTTTAATTTAATTTTATTTGTACAAATATTTTTTGTCTTGTAATTTTAATTTTGTAGACAAAGAAATTTTCACTTACAAATTTTCTTTGTTTGCAAAATTTAAATGAGCAAATAACATTGAAATAAGAATGAATTTTGACGAACATGAAGACTTAAGTGATGCTAATGATGAGGAAGATGTTGGGGGCATTTAATTTTCACCTTCAAATTACGAATGCTTCTTAATAAGAGACTATATTGTCAATAATGCTCTCAAATAAGAACATAAATTATCTAAAATTCTCAAGCCTCCAAGTCTTCAAATCTAAAACTCAAGTCTCCAACTCTTTATGTCAAAGCTTAAGTCTTTAAACCTCTAAGTCCACGACTCAAAATTTCAAGCCTTCAAATCAAAGATTCAAGTCTCTCAGTCTTCAAATCCAAAGTTTAAGTCTCCAAATTCTATGTGCTCCTTGATAAGAGAAAAGTAAATGTATATTTATAAAGTAAATTTACGTCATATTTGAATTTTTAACAACTTTTTATTATATATTAGTTTAAAAGTTAAATATTTGAATGTTAAACTCCTATTTCACATTATATTAATGTACAGAAGAACTTTTATATATTATTATACTAGTTATTAGCCCATGCTTCGCAATAGGTGATAAGTTTAAATTTAAAATTTTATTTTATTTAATTTTAGTTATAGCTTAGATTTCTATTTAAATATTATAAATATATCACTTGAAAAAGTTAATAAGAATTTTATTGTATATAATATAATTGATGATATAAATGAGACATAATAATATTATATATAAATATGGTTTATGTATCATCAGATCAAATTCCATTCATATGCATTAATACATTTTTATACAGAAAGTAATGGCTAACTATTATATCATTTTATAAATCCTATAAACTATTCAAAAAATATAGTAGAAGATAAAATGAAAAAATCACTTTGATTGGTTTGAAGAAATTAAAGAATTCAACATTGAAAAATAAACTTAGATTGTAGAAAATACAATAATTAACTTATCATAAAATTTGGACTTCATATTTTTTTTAAAATTTATTTTGGTTCATTAGGATTAAAATAAAATATTAAAAAAATATAGGATCATTATACATATATGCATCTTCACGAAATTATTTTTTGACGTACCAAGAGAATGATCGCATAGAGATGGAGAAAAAAGAAGATAAATATTTTTATATGTTTAAATAATGAATTTTATATTTAGATTATTTTAGTAATTAGGCTTAGATTTAGGAGTTTTCTCAGCTATGCTTTTACTTAATTGACATGTTAAATTGTGGAATAAGAGTAACTCATAGAACAACATAATATAATACTTAACATAAAATTATAATAAATTATATATTACTGTAATAAGCCATATATGAATGGTTTATCTATCTATCTATATATACACGATATGCATGAATAAAGACATATTAATTAAATTATATTGACAAATACACACAAGTATATATATGCATGGCAATATATGTCTATATATATGTGTGTGTGTGTGTGTGTCTGTGTTTGTGATCATCTATAATTATATTGAAAAATATTACTATTAAACATTATAACAAGGAGTTGCAAATTTTTTTATAAAAAGGTTGTGTATATGTTATATTGAGTATTTACTAAAATAAAACACATAGTTTTAAAAATGAATTGAAATAGTTTTTTATATTAATATTAAAAAATGTTGATAGGAATCGAATACGAAAATATATCGATATGGAAAAAATTAATAAAATTAATTTATACACATTACTACTATCTTAAAAAAAAAAAACCCTTAATTCAGACTTAGTTTTTTCTTAAATTATCCTCGTTCATAAATATAAAAATTAAAAATATTAAGAAAATAATATAAATATTATAAAATACATGCATTTTCAAGAAAAATAAATTTTAACTCATAAATAGAATAATTTTATAGTGGTTGAGAAAAACAAAGAAAAATATTATTCTTCTTTTAAATAGTAAATTGAATATTTAAATTATTTTTAATTTAAAGTATTGTAGGAATTTTTAGCTTATGCAAGACATATCAAATTGCATTGACAAATAGATTTATGTATGTCGGGTTATGCACACATATGTATATATATGCATGTGTCTGTATATGTGTGTCCATGATTATTTAAAAAATAAAATTTGAGAATGCAAATAACAAATATTAGAAGAAACTATTAGACAATATAGTGAGGAGCACAAAAATTATATATTAAAATAGGAGTTAAAAAAGTTAATATAAAGTTATATGTTAATATATATATGTATATATATATATATTAAATATGGATACTTACAATAGATGAACTAGTAAAATCATTTTACATTAATATTAAAATAAATATTGATAGAATATTATATATGCAGATATATATGATGACATAGGTAAAATGAATAAAATTAACAATATAAAAAGTAGTTATAATAATTATATATTAATATAGGAATTTATAAAAATTAATATAGAAAGTTACACATATATTATATATGGAAATATGTTGACATATATGAAGAAAAGAGAAATATGGAAATATGTTATAAGGAGTTACATATGTTATATATGGGATACATTACATGGCAAAAATGAAAAAAGACTAACTCATCCACATGATTGCTACATAAGAAATATACTTAAAATGGGATCCAACGTTATTTACTTTATATATATATATATATTAGATTCATATTTTATTAGTATCCCTCTTATTTTTAAGACTAAAGACTCAATATTAAATCATAATATAGATGTTAAGATAGATATTAAGTCAATATAATATATAAATTTTATTTGAAAATTTTTATTACTATTATATATAAGAGCATTAATTTAATAAAATTTTATTAAAGTTTATATTTGGATTTTTAATGAATTGGATTGCTTAATTCGGTATTTGATCCATTTATTTAAAATTATGAATATTTATAACTGAATTTGATCCATCAAATATTTAATCAGATAAAAATACTAAATTTTGAATTGAATTCATATCTAATTTGGATCCATTGACAGCCTAACCGCATCCAATCCCATTTTAGGATAAGTCGCTTTATATGCCCCTCCTCTTTGTCTTCCCATCAGTTTTGTAATTGATTTATAAAAATGTGATTAGTTGGATGAATCAGAACTAGAATTTCACGCAGAGAAACATGCGGCGCTTGAGGGATTCTCTCTTATATTACATCACCAATATAGAATTTTTTGTTTTGTTTTCTTTATAATTTTCTAAGTATTTCCCAAATTAAGATTTTTAGGGTATAAAAATAAAAATACAATAAAAAGTCAAATTAATTAAATAAAAATGAACTACTGAGCCTACCTATTTAATCCAACTCAAATTGGTTCCATAACTCATAAGGGCTCAAGCCTATTGAGGACTTAACTAATATAAAAATCAACTTATCTAGTCAAAAAAGTATTTAAGCAATCATTCTTCCAACTCAAAAACTAACTCTATGCGGGCACATTCCAAGAGCAAAAGCCCACATTTAATTAATTTACAAAAAGAACCACAAACTCTATTTTGTATAACATCATCTAGCGTTGTCCATAGGAAAACTCCTTTATGAATTACTAAACATCAAGAACACAAACAAAATCTATAGCTTAAGACTCTGGTGCCTCAATGTCACCCCAAGGAGAGTATGTGGAGAGCAACGGATCAAACTTACAACACTTCCTGGTGATTGAGAAAATGCTTGCACGCCTCTACCATTGGAGGTACCATTCGAGCAGCGAACTTTGCTCCCTAGAGGACTAACATTGCAAATCACTCAAAAGGCCCTATTAACACTAGTGAAAGATGCCTCCACATGAGTTGCAGCTAAAAATAGTAGCCTAATATGCTAATAAGCATTGCCAGCAGGGCAACCCCAGCCCCTTGCTAGAGCCAATAAGCATTATCATCCCAAGAGAGAACTGAATGGAGGGTGATTGAGGAATGAGGTACCACCCTCTACCACCTTAATAAGTAGATGTGTAGTCCACCATCTGTTGATTAGTCCTACTGATGGCCAACTATGACTATTGCTTCTACTCACTTCTTTATCCCTCAGCGCATGATGGATGCAAGAAGTGAGTATTTCCCTTGGGCCGTCACTCTCCCTAGGTATATCCTTTTTTTTGTCCATCTATTTTGGTAGAATCACTCTTCCATGGTATGGCCTTGAACTTCCTAGAGTTCAACAATATGGATGACCCCTAGAGCGTAACTTCTTGGCAAGATTTGAGCTCTATGATTTAAGCAAAAATGCTTACTATAAGGTGTTTTCTACAATGTTGACTAAATGCAACTTAATGTAGTTCAATCATAGGTCTATTGGATCGATCACTACATATGAGTAGCTAGCCCAATATTTTCATTTTCAACTTCTTCATCAACCACAATGAACTCAAAATGGCAGCCCATATGTTCACTATCAAGCAAAAGTGTGGAGAATGTCTAAGACAGTATGCCATTAAAAAATGTCATTGAATATAAAATTGCCACTATAATATTATATAAGTAGCATTTTTTGGTGTCTTTAATGCTTAATTTTGTTATAGTGATGATGAAATTGAGAAATCAATCTAGGAAGGATATTTGAAAGAGTTTGTAGCCTAGAGGTATAATAGTCCCAAGAAACAGTCTTGACACAAGTAGGGTAGTCAATACATTTTCAAAATTGTGATTACCGTTCACATCCGTATTTGTTTGTCTGAAATATTATCTATATCCATTTAACCTAGATACTAACCATAGTTGATTAATAGATGTTCAACTTTAAATGGATAAGAATATGGTAATGACATATTCAATCTGTTTAGCATCAGCTCAGGGTACATATTTATTGGATATATCTATTTATATATTCGATTATCTGTAACTTAATTGTATATGCTATTTGTATCCAATAAGTATTTTCAAAAACTATTATGTATAATATATTAATTTTTCATGTATTTGTTATATTAAAAAATAGCAGTTAAGATATTATTATATATAAATTGATGATATGATTAATTAAGCTTGCAAGGGTAAAAATGTGAAAGGAATAAAAAAGCCCAATGGGATCAAAGAAAATAACTAAATAGAATGGCTAGAGAGCCTAAATTAATTAGGCCTATAAAAAGGCATCAAAACTCTAATGGGCTTGAACCCATCAAGAAAAAGACTATAAATACTAAGCTTTAAGAAACACTAGGAACAAGAAATTATTTGCACGAATTTGAGAGCTTTCAAGAACCTTAAGAATTGAGAACTCTCTGTGCAATATTTCTTGAAAAAAGAATCTCAAATCTTGCTAATTACTGAAAAGGACCTTAACTTCATTTTTGTATAGCATCATTTTTGCATTGTTTGTGGAAATTTTAAATGACGAACAAGAAAAGCTGAAGAATACAAATGAGATCTGGAGCTTGAGATTCTAGCAACTAGGTGGCCTCAAGATTGAAAAACATGGAAAGCCATTAGCTTGAAGTATAATGATGTTTTATGCCAGAGCCCACCTTAGAGGTGCAACTTATACTAGAAAAGACGCACTTGTATCAGGCACTACAATTGAGAAATTTTATTTTGTAGATGACTTACGAGGCATTGAAGATCCTATTAGAGAATGTCACTGCTCAAGAGGCCAAAGCATTCGCATAATATGTGGAGGAGCGCCATCCCCAAGTGCAGCAGTAGTTCTTTCATTGGAGTAGAAGAAACTTGTCCTCCCTAGAGCAAATTGAATAGAGAACCAATTTTGAGAGAGACACCACTTCTCTTTCTCTACCTCTATCTACCTCCACAAGTAAACATGTATTCTTTTCTTTGAGCAAACTCCTCTCTGCAATTGCCTAATGCGGTTGGAATCTTGTTTTATTCATAGGTGCTCAACCCTGAAGAGGAGCTAGGAGTTAGCACTTACCTTTAGCCATTGCTCTCCCTCAACTGGGCCTAGCTACCTTGGCAAAATCCCTCCTTTGGGGATGAAGATAGCCAATCGATTAGAGTATGATGGCATAGCGGATCTTTATGAGCATCAAAACAACGTTTTAGGAAAGATAGAGCTCTATGACATGAATGAAGTAGTGCACTGCAAACTGTTCACACTATACTCACTAAGGTTGCCATCACATGGTTCAACCAGATGCCAGTTGAATCTATCATAGGTTGGGAGCTATTAGCATTCATTTTCACTAGAATTTCTCTATCAACTATAGATACTTGTAGACTATAGTTTATTTGTTTACCATCAAGCAAAAAAAAAAAAAAAATAGAGTTCCTAGGGAACTATCTCAACTATTTCATCTGGATAATACATGAGATCTCTTACATTTACTAGGAGCTCAAGCCCATCATCATTCAGTAGAATTTAAAGCACCTAAAGTTCAAAGATCTATTTATGGAAAACTTTACACTACTCTAAAAGTGCTTTGAGTGTGCAGGGAGAAGTACATTTAAATTGAAGAAGTTGTAACCTCTAAAGATGCTAGCAAGCACAGAGTGCATGACAAAGTAAACCATAATAATAATAAGAAGTAAAGAGAATGTGGGCACAGTTTGCTTTGGCCTTTGTTGCGTACACTTTGCTTATTGCCTCCAGAATAAAGATTCTAACTATGGTGTTACAATGTGGCCTCATCTAACATTGTCCATAAAGGATGATAGATGACCTAAAAAAGTGAAAATCTGACAAGTGGTGCCACTTCCACCATAAGTGTGGACATACCACTAAGGAGTGAGATACTTAAAAGATGAGATCAAAAGGCTAATCCCGATAAGATACCTCAAAGAATATTAGAGGTCACATAGTCTAAGAAATGGTCTAGCAGCTAGAAGAAGTGAGATGACCAATGACAACTATGAACAATTGAAGTCTAAAGATCATAGACTTAACATGACTTGGAGACCTTCCTTATGGCTGGTGTTATCTTAGTGATCTTAAGAGGCTAGTTGGTGAAGATTGCCAATATAAGGAAGGTACTGGTATAAGTGATGAGATAGACGCAAGCTCATTAGTTAAGTTTATCTTGGGAGTTTTTGAAGTGTATCTTTACTACCTAGCATTACCTTTGGAGAGGATGACCTATAGATGAGACAAATAGAGCCTAGTGATATGTTAAGATCTCTGAATCCTTTGCCAATTTTTAGATAAAGAAAATATTGATAGATAACAATAGTTCAATAGATGTCCTATTCCATGATGCATCTAGCTAGGAATGGACAATGGCCAACTGTAGAAAGTTAGCGCCTTTTTGGTGGAGTTCATTGTTGACCCTATTGAAGCAAAAGTGCCGCTACTTTTTTATTTGGGTACATATATAGTACAAATAACAATGATGGTGAGATTTCTAGTGGTTAAATACCCTATATGCTTAAAATGCAATTTTGGATAGGCCTACCTTAAACCTTTCTTAAGTAGTGGTGTCAACGTACCATATGAAACTAAATCTTTCCTATGCTAAGTAGAATTGGTGAAGCTATTAGCAACTTACAAGCAGTTAGAGGGTGCTATGATAATACCTTGAAGAACATCATAAGTCTTGTCCCTACGACTGACTAAATAAAGCGGCTACAAGAAAGCAAGAAAAAAGATTAAGACAAGGGTGTGCTCCAGGATACTGTTGTTATGGTTATGCTCATACTAGGAGGCTCTTCTTAGAATGCTAGAATACGCTGTCATTGGTACACTTTTTTCTTTTTGGTTATTCTTGATTTTCCTTGAATAAGCTAGGATTTGTTCTTCTTTTTATTTTGAAGTAGTAATTTCTTTTAATTTTAAGCTATACATTTCAAACTTAAATGAAGTCAACCTTTATGGGGATGGCACTCTCGTATTGTTTCTAAGTACATGAATGAATCTTATCTTTGTTTTCATTATTACCTCATAATACTGAATGCATGACTATTACTTTGCATGGTGAAGCTCTCTGGAGCATGCTCAATTTCTTTGGCCTAAACCTATTATAAAACATTTTTGAGAGTACGTGGTAGTTGTGCATAAGCTAATTGTAAATCCCCTTGGCACTACGTTGGGAAGTAAATATTATAGTTTTTGTCAGCCCAATATAAATCCTCATTGGAGGTAAATAGTGACAACTTAACACATTTGAGATGAATTACGTTGAAATTTGAATCAATTTAGCATAAACCCATTATCCAATTCCTAAGAGAGCACGTGGTTTCTACCCGTAAGCCTACTCAAAACCCTTTTCAGAGGCAAGTAGCTATAGTTAGAGTAGTGTTCGACAAGCTAATTAAATTGGCATGTAACTGCTCTTATAATATATACTTATTTAATCAATATAATTGCTTTGTTGGCCATTTTCATCTTATGATTCTTCGTTTTGCATTTGGTTGAATCCCACAAGGTCACACATGACTATAAGACACGATGTAGATTAATGGTTGCTACATCATGAAACATATCCCTAAATTTGTGATCATGATTGGACTCTAAGTCATAGAATCTATGAGATAAGGACATCGTAGATTTGGATAAACTTGTATTGGTGATGTATGCTCCAAAAATTGGGTGATACCTAGTTTCATAGATATTTGGTATAGTGGACATTAGTACATATTAGTAGGTACTTATTAGAGAACAAGCCTACTGAGAACTCAACATAGAAAAATCCTCGAGGTCATATGTCAGAGAGGATGATTCTCTAAGCTTATGATAGTACATATTACAAGTCTTTAGGCTTGAGGTTTCATAGTAATCTCGTGTGCTGATGCTTGTGCTTTGATTCATACATTGATCACTTAGCATGTCACAGGGTGTGTGTTTTGGGCATGAGTTACTTGTATACAAAGGTTTGTGAGAACCATTAAAGGATCCATTTTGCTTATCTTATTGAATGAGTTTATTTTTATGTTTTTTACAATGCTTGATTAAAGAAGCCCTTGCAAGACGCATTGTGAAAATTTGGAAAAGAGTTTCCAACATTGCGATTGCACAAGAATTGATCATTGAGGATAGATAAATAGCTATTAAGGCTCTAATGAATAGAAAAATGGAAAGACCATATTTGCCTGATACTTGTAAGTGTGAGGGTTCACACAAATTGACTTCACTCGTTGATTAGGCTCCATGAGCTTGTGGCTAGATATTGACCCTAGAGATCAAGAGTGTTTAATTAAATGAGTTTAATTGAGTAGAATAATAATTTCATTATTCATAATTAAATCACCAGGAGCTGCGGGTCCATTTCTAATTAATTGGTAAACCCAACAGGTTACATACAAAATTCATGGTGTCTTTAGAGTGGATATTATGTAAGTGTTAGATAATTCTATTCAAGGAGTTATATAAAGAAGAAGAAATTAATTAGCTTGATTAACTTAAAGAGTTAAATTAATTAAATTAAATAATTTAATTATTTGATTGAACCTAATTATAATTAATTCAAGTGTTGAATTAATAATTATTTAATTGATAGAATTTGTAGATACAAATTGATAGATCATAAATTGGCATTGAAGTTGGATTTGAATTAGGACCATTTATGGACCATCAAAACTAGATGAGCATGATCTAGTGTGATGGGATCACACTAGACTATGCCATATGGACCAATAGGGTTACTTCTATGAGATTGAAAGTGAGACCCTTATACATATATATTGTATGTATAAATATTCCATAAGATATAGCTTGTGAGTCTTTTATATATATACATAGTGTATATATTAAGATTCTATGAGGTGGGAAGTGTGATACATTATATAGTATATAGTGTGGCGGGTGCACATTGGACCGCCTAGATTTCATCTTGGATAGTATTCTATGGTGATGAAAGATGTGTTCACAATACATATTGATGTATGTATATATGAGTCACATTTTTGGAGTTAAATTTTGCCTATATATACACTTAGTGGCCACTTTCCTCTAGTATCACTTTGGCCATGTGTTGGCAAAATTACTAGCTCCGAAAATTCTCCTTCTCGAGTTTTCTTCTCCCTCCCAAAATCTCTCAAGCACTTTCTTCTTCAAGGTGTGAAGATTACTTGGAGTGTGGATACCTTTGGAGGAAGAGCACTTGATCTTCTAATTAGTATGGTGCCTCTTCATTGCCAAGGTATTGGCAATTTCCATTAGAGGTTTGATCCTTTTAGAGTAGGACATTTGAAGAGTTCAAGGACTGTGATTTGAATCACACTTGAAGCTAACATTTTATACAAAAGGAGTGTTGGGCAAAGATATGCTTTCCTAGCCAAATCCATTAAAAAAGAACGAGATGATCCTTTTAGTGGCGATATTTAAAGTGATTAAATGTTTAGCTTTCTATGCTTTACTTGAATTTTTGAAATTCATGCTTCTTTTCCTAGCAATTTTTTTTTAGCTGCATCCTTGTAAAAATAAATGAATTACACCAATACCTTAATTAATTTGCATAATGACACTATTTGGCTACTTTAGAAATACGTGGTTGTAGCAAGTAATCCTATTAAATAGTTTCCCAAAGGCAAGTAGCTGCATCATCATAATTACTAATGATTACTACAACTTTTCAATTGATTTTGCTTGAGGATTCACAGGAGACACATGGTTGCACCCTCGAATTAGACTATCAAATACTTAAGTGGCATGTGGTTGATGCTCAACCCCTCATTGTAATGATTCAACATTCGATAAGACCTCTTGAGCAAAGTTAGTACTGTAACATCATCATAACACTTAGTGTTTGAACAAAGACTCGATGTATGAGGCCCACAATTGAATGTTTCTAAAACATCTGACAGTGGCATTAAGAAACCCTTCAATGGGCCTTGTTGCAAAATGCCATGATAATCCTTAATTTCTATAAGCCCTCACCAACAAAGCTTCCAACTACATTCAACTACCTTTAGGGCAAATAACTAAGTACTACGATGAGACCTCAACAGTGAGGCATCCAATTGATGTTAATATGATTGATTAAGTATCACAATAAGACTTCACCAATGAGGTAACCAATGAATTTTGATTCAAATGATAGATTATTTCAAAAAGATCTCCCTAGTGAGGCTCATTTGCACTCTTATATGCCACCATGTGCAACTTGATAGGATCCTTCAAGAGGACTTATGTTAAAACTAGATAAGGAAAGACTCAATTCCTCATTCGTGTGTCTTTACCATGCGTTAAACTCACATTGATAACTTGATAACACTTTAAAATCATTCATTTAACTATGTGTACAAACAAAAATGAATGAATAAATAGCTTCCATATACGAAAAGTAAGTAACATCCACAATCCCAAAACATGCAAAAAAATATTTGTTCAAGTGAATGTTCAAATTTGAAAAATGAGACGTGAAACAACTTAAACTAAAATAAAATGCTAAGTAGATTTGAACACAAAAATGAAAGTAGAAATGCCTATCTACTACTCCTAATCTAAAGAACTTATCTGGTCTTGCAAGTTGCATTAATAGGGTCCTTTCCTATGGCATTCACACCAATCTTAGGTGCCCTTCTAGGCTCTCAAGTAGAAAGATTAATTAGAATAGTGGGGGTCTAACATCAAAAAGTTATTAGTTAGGTATTGCTTAGTTTCACTCAGTATGTGGCGACATTCTAAAATAGTCTACCCATAAATTGACATCGCTTCCACCTCAACTACCTCAAAGAATTCATCAGATCTAGCACTCATACTAGATGACTCTAGAAACATTTTTCGAGTTTTCACCTATTTTTCATATTGGCACCTTTAGTTGCTCATGTTCTTTCAACAGCTTTGCAAACTTTTTTTCTTTTTTGTCATGCTATTAAGCTAATTCAACAGCCTTCTCTTTAAGTCTTTATATCATCTTTGTTGCTATTTATTCTTGGTGAGATATTTGCGTGATTGAGTTCCAAGTCAGCACCCAGAAAACATAAATCATAAAGATAAAAAAATTATACATGATAGCAAGAAGAAAAAGTATGCAAAATAAACTAAGTATTGAAATAAAATAGTTAATCGCACAAAGCCCCTAAAGGATATGTCAGTCAATTTGGAATAAGAGTATAACTCTAACTTCCCCTATTCATACTCACTTACCACACCATGCATGCTATAAATGTTGAAGGAAATCTTATGTACATCCCAATGAAAGTCAACTTTACAGCTTTAGCATATGCTATAGAGAAAAAGTCTTTTGTGTTCATTGGCATGAAAGGGACAAGCGGATTGCAAACAAGTGCTCTCAGGAACTAATTCATTTGCACATTTTTTGACTAACCCTAAAATTTCCACCTTAGGCTCCTTGTGCTACTAGCCTGGCACATGGCCAAAGAAGGTAAAAAACTCGCCTTATTTGATCGCGAATGTGTGGGGCATGAGCGCTGCTTTATTGGTGATAATGCCTCATGGTACTGCTCTCCTATACATTTTTCATGCACACCTCTTTCCACTCTCCTAATGTGGATCCTCGCTAAATCTACTTTTTTCCTACTGAAGAACAAAGAGTGCACAAATAAACATAAGTATTGATGAGAATGTGAATAAGCAATAACTTAGACATGCAATTAGCTAATAAAAGTAAGAAATATGCTAAATACCTATCGAAACCACGTAAGGGATGTCGAAGGGGTACTTGAATAACTCTACATCCTCAAAACTCAGACGAAGGCACGATGTATTTGACCTAGATAAACTAAAGAAGGAGAACTACTCCAATCACATAAGATGCCCCAACCTTCATCACGAACTAAGAAGTATTCATCTTTTGAGTGCCCTCATGAAGAAGGCAATCCATTTAGAAACTTGTTATTAAGTTTGGGAAAGATATAGAAAAAGGGTTCATTGGATACTTATGTGCACCTAGAATAGAGAATGAAAAAAATCCAAGAAAGCTAGCAAACCTAAGTTACTTGAATGCTTTTGTAACCTCACAAAGTATACAAAAAAGTTGGGGATGAACTTACTAGATACAATGAAGGCTAGTAAGGCACTAGGATATAATATTAAGACTTCAAAATATGAAAATAACTAGTTCCTAAGCTAAACAAGGATCTAATAATCCCTAGAATTCATATTTAGATAGAGGATTACTTTTAAGAGCAAATCTAAGGAGTAGGAAGTGAACACTTCACTGGTTCCAAAATCTGCCTACTAGTGGCACAGTGAGAAGAGTGGGTCAATCAACCTATCAAATCACCTCCAAAAATTCTGAAAACGTAATATGAGTTTCCAAACAACTTAAAAAACTTCCATTTAAAATTTCAGATCAATTGACCTTCTGGAACTCCCTGGAGAAAATTGCCAAGTCAGACCCTATGTAAGTGGATCTCTGGAGACAAGCAAGACAAACGCCTTGTCTCTATTGTAATGATCCACACATCAATGAGATCTTCCTAAATCTCTAGTCTATGAGCTGGAGTAAGACCAGAGATTTTCTAATGGTGGAGGCTAAATTTTTGGGTAGGAAGAAGAAGAAGGGAGCTTAGCTTTCAACACATGAATGCTAGCTTGCAAGTGGTTTTTGGAGGGAAAAGAAAAATCTAATTCTTCACATCAATAAGCATGATCTGGCTGAACCCTCTCTTTATATCTATATAGATGTTGAATAGTGTGATGCCAAGGTGATATCACACATTCATGAGGGGGGGCGGCCAAGTGGGGTTGCTTAGGTGGCAAATTTTGAATCTAAATTTTATTTGAATTTCATTTGCATCTTAATTATATTTGGAATCTTATTTTATATTAATTAAGATGCCATTTCAAATCTCATTTGAGTCTTCCCTCCAAAATTAATTCTTCCTAATCAATCAAATTAAACTTTTTAATTTAATTAATCATCCTTTGACTTAACTCTGTAAGTTAAACTAACTTAACTCCTTAAGCTAAATTCATTAACTTAACTCTTTAAATTAACTTGACCAACTGATGGTCATGTTGGTATCAAATAATTTAATTCTTAATTATTGGTCTAATTTAACTATTAAATTAGTTGATTAATTTAACACTTAAATTAATCAAGCCAAAATTGATCTTCAAACTTGACACGAAAAATTGGTCAACTAGGAGATATCATTTTCTAACACCTTAGAAAATTCTCTCCATTAATTAGGAATCTAATTGGATTTTGTGTGTGACCTAATAGGTTCTATCATTTATTGGACATTGGCTCACAACTATTTGTGACTTCTGAATATCTTATATTCATTCTAGTTTAAAGCGCCTTTTAAACTAGTCAACTCAATTTAATTAATCTCATTAATTGAAGAGTACTTAATCTCCATCGTCGATGTCCAACCTCAAGCCCATGGAACCCAACTAATTGGCCAAAATGAATATGCTAGAGAACTGTCATTGCTCTACGCTTGTCATACAAATATGGTCCTTCTGTCTCTTCTCTCCTGAAAGAGGCCTAGGGCAAGATATTTGTTAGCTCCCTAATAGCCTCAATACTATATTTCTATTCTTAATGTTCGATCCTTGTTGTGTGACCTCACCTTTGGAAATTTTTTTTTCCAAATTGTCACATTACTTTGCACAAGAATTTTGAGGAATCGATCATCATAGAACATATAGGAGATGTATTCACTTTTCATAACTATGAGGAGTCAAATCCTATCTTGAATCTCACAAACCTCTATGCTAAGTAGCTTATACCCAATTTCAACCCAAAAGACCCGCTAGGTGGTCAAGGTAAAGTTAAAGCATGAGGACTAGACATAAGGTTATCACGGATCCTCAGGTCAAAGGACTAATAGTATGTACTAACGTAAGCGGGAGAACTAACTACTACCAACTTGCCACTATGGCTATCTAGTGGATTCTCCAATGGGTCTGAGTGCCTTGTTCTCTAATAAACACCTACTAACATGCATTCGTATCTCATACAGTTGCTCATGGAATGGAGTAATCTCTACTTTCAGATTTATGCATAGTTAGTGCAAGTTTATCTAGATCTCAGATGCCCAATCTCATAAGATCTTATGACTTGGAGCATTTATGATTACAACCGCGAGACTTATTCCATGCTCACCAAACTAAGACCCGCAGTCTTATGTGATCTAAGGGCTTCATCCAAATGCAAGTGAAGAGAAATAAAGCATAAGATGAAGATGGCCATATAAAGATATCATTCAAACAAGATCATTGGACTAGGAAATAGTTTATACAAGGCTAATCTCATTAGCTTGTCAGGCAATATTAGAACATACAATCCATAACTTCTCGTCACATCCAGCAATGAAGGATTTAGGGGTAGACAAACTCACTTGTGAAGTAACTACTGAACATGTGAAGCAATCTAGGACATAGCACCATGTTATTACCTGATTAACGAATTCAAACTCTTTAGAAACACACATTTGATGTCTCAAAATATTTAACTCTTGAGTAAGAGTAAACACCTAATCTTTGTGACTTAAACAAAATTACTATCAATGATAAGAACATCTTTGGGTTTTTTACCAAAAGAACCCTATGCTCTAGGCATGGAACTAAACTTTGACAAAGAATACAATTCATGTATAATACGATGACTTCTCAACTTTTGAAACTGGATTTCATTCATTGATCAAACGACATCTAATGAAAGGTTCATAAAATCAAATTACTCCATTATACCATGCGGGGATGACCTATGCAAACATGAATAAGAATGGAAGAATCACCGCCACCTAAGGTGGTCACCTACACATTGACCATCCACATGATGGATAGTTAATAGCCCAAAGTAGATGCCATATAGCACCCTACAAACACATAGTGGTCACCAACTTTAGTTATCACACAGGCATCTAAGATGAGTGTTGACTTCGAGCATCTAAGAGGGGTGCCGTGAGAGCACTTATTTTGGTTCTTGTTGGTGTTGCTGATATCTAGCCAGATTTAACCTGGTTGGCTAGCAATAGCTTGGTGACGGTTCCACCACTAAAACCTTCAATCTCCTGTCTCTTAATTTTTGACTCCATGATGGGAGTTGACTCTAAATTAGGCATACTTTCTGACAAGATTGGACTCAATAAGACTTGAGAAAATTTTACTGACCCTAAGAAATTGGGTAAAAATTTGCGAATGAAAGAAGTAATGTAAAAATAGGATGAAGAAAAGATGAAGTATAGGAGAAGTTACCTTAGGGATTTATCTCAGTACTCATCATAAAAATGTCCTCCTTTCTCTTTATCTTCAACTTAGCCAAATTTTGGCTAAGTTCTTTAGTGAAGTGAAACCACCAAATGAAGTGCTTCCTATAAACCCCCTTAGACTTTAAAACTTATTGAACCTCAACTTAGACAAAAGTTGAGTAATTAACAACCTTATCTTTATGAATTAAGGTAAAGTAAAGTTTAAAATTGGACCTTGTATTATTTTCAACAAGAAAATTAAATTCCCAAATCAAAAATTGGGGGGCTTGATGATATGATTTATTAAACCCAAAAAGATACAAAGTAAAAGGCCTAATAATCAAAGAGAATAATTGAAGAAAAAGGTTGGAGAGGTGAAATTAATTAAGCTCATCAAGAAGGGCATCAAAATAATGGGCTTGATTTCGTCATAAAATTCATGAACTTTTTAGCACTTTCAAGGTCTAGGAACTCTCTACACTGTGTTTTAGACCAAAAAAAAAAAAAAACCTAAAACCTTGTTGATTACTAAAAAAGACTTGAACTCCATTTCTGTACAGCATCAATAGTATATTATTTTGTACACTAAATTGTATGTATTTTTTTTTTCTGAGTCCAAAATATATTTGAAGAATTGGGAAGAAAAAAGTAATAAATTTAACAAATATAGTAATATGAAGGAAAAATTGAAGAATTAGTATACGAAGAGTGAAGTTAAATCATTATAAAGTTATTGTTGGTTAACTTTAATTAATATAATTAGTTGTTATCTTTATTAATATTAATATGCTAGAATATAAATTAATTATACAATAATTGTTAATTAGAATAAATAACCAGCTTAAGACAATAAAGCATTTTAGTTTCAAAATAAGATAGTAAAATTATTAACTAGGTAAAGGAACATTAATTATTTTAAATGTATAACCATATATCTTATATAATGTGAAATATATTAATTAATAATTTATTTTGCATCATTATTGATTCAAAAAATTAATTAATTTTTTTTTCATATTGAGAAGCAATGCATTGTGCTAAAAGTTAATGAATTCAAATATTCAGTACAATTAGGTGTTTAGAGAATTACGATCAAATATGGATATCCAAAAAATTATATTTGAATTAGAATAGAGATAATTATTAATGAATGTGGATATATCTTGATAAATATAATTGAGTTTGGATATATTTAAAAATTTTTAATCTCTTAGGATACGAATTTGGATATCGATACCTAAATATCCATTAGATATGATACATATACGAATATTGTAAAAGTAATTAAATATCAATATAAAGATAGTGTATTGGATCCATTTAGAAATGATGGAGACTATCGGTGCTAACAGAAGACTGACAACTTGCCTATTGTGGGCAACATTTTTGTGATTTATGTAGGATTCGCTAGAGGTGAATGTGTAAAAAGCGCTCACAATGGCAATAAGGCAAGCACATGCCTATGCTCTAGAGCTAACTCTTGGCATATATGAAGTGCACCCTTTGATTCCTTGCATTACTTTGAGAGAAGAAGATCTGGAAGTAAGAAGGGGTTAACATAATAATGCACTCTTGATCTCAATTTCCTTTACCAACTTTTGGGTGAAGAAATTTTGCTTGACAACAAAAGTTTAGTAGACAAAATATTTATGGTGCTTTTCTCCAACTCGATATAGATAATGCTGAGTTGTAGAAGATAAACACCTCTATTTTCAAATTCATTGGTAGAAGTACTTTGAGAAATCTACCTTCTTTTTTCCTTAGGTGCTAACTCCTAGGTGGTCATGAAGTGGTGATATTCTTATTAGTCAAGGCCCTTCCACAACATCACTCTTGGAAGGCCTATCTTGAACCTTTACTGAGCAGTAATGTCAACCTGTCATATGAAGATGAGGTTCCTTACTCTCAATGGAATAGGAGAAGTATTTGGTGACAAACGTATAGCTAAATATTGTTATGCTAGTATCTTGAAAAAGGTAAAAATCCCTATTATGAGCCAAATAGTCCTAGAAGACATAATAGGGAACAACTCAAAAGATAAAGGAAAGAGCTCTATTCTCGAAGTCAACAGTGTAAACTCCCCTTATAAGAGGTGAACTCCTAAAAGTGCACAGTAAAAAGGCCCCTAAGATGAAAGGAGTTGCTTTTGGTAACCAAATCACCACTTTTGGAATGGGAATTGTTCTTAACCTCAATTAGCGCAACCTTTAAGGTGTATCAACGTTACTATCGAAAGAATTTGTTCATTTCAGTTTATTAGTTAGGTTCCCTTTATTCATTAACTTTGATTTCCCACAACATAGGTTAGCATGCTTTTTTTTTTTTTTGTAAATAAAGTCTATCCAAATTTGGGGAACAACAAATGATGCTTTAAAATTAAACAAAGCATTTTGATTCATTTTGAATACTTATTTTTATTTATTGCAAATTGACCACTTGCTAGAATAATATATCCATATTAAGACCTAAAGGGGCATGCAAAAATGATATATCCACACCTCTCTTGGAATATTATCTCCACTATGCCCCTAAGGGGCCTTATCCATGAAGCAAGACAACACTACTATAGATCCCCCAAAATGTGTGCAAAATAATCAAGACAACTATAAAATCCCAAAGTAGGCATGCAATAAACAAGACCACTATAAGACCCTAAAGGGACATGCAATGGACAAAAACTGTTATAAGGCCCTAAAGGAGCACACAACAACCAAGACTACTATAAAATCTCCAAGGGGATGAACAACAGCTAATACTACTATAATGTCACCTAAAAGGCTCATAGGAATTAAGATTACTATAAAATCCCTAAAGGGGCTAGTAGAAACCAAAGCTACTATAAGACCCCATGGGCGCTTGTATAAATCAAGTTTAATTAGTCATTTATGGAATCCTTTATGTTGCTTAATATTATTATTTTTTTGAAATAACACTATTTATACTTAGATTTGAACTTTCATAATTATGGATTTGTTATTTATCATTTCGATGATTACTTATCAAGGTCTATTATAAGTTTGAGCGTATTACAAATTTAGATTTATGTGATGTTTAGACTTCATTAAAACCTTAGTAAATAAGCTTCTAAGTATGTTTTCAGGCCTAGCTAAAGCTTTAAAATTTATTAAAAAGGCTAGGCCTAACCTTAAAAAAAAATGTCTATCATAGATAATAGGCTAGGATTAGGTTTGTCACTTGCATAATAGGCTTGACCTGTTTAAGTCAAAACCTAGCCTAGCTTATTCTATTTTCATGCATATCCCCTATGCAGCTACAATAGCTATGTTCTTCATCATAACCTTAGGATTAGCCTTCAATGATTCACTAATTGCTTTAGTAGAAAAATGATAGGGATAAAAAGATCTTACCACAACAAGTCATTTGGAGGATAGTTTTAGTTCCATTAAGCACATGACAATACATCTGGATAGTTTGTTTAGAGATCATGGTGGCTTCCACCTCGGACGCTTTATTGGACCTAGTGTTTGAAAATTTTGATTGTTCATTGAATAGAAAAGCTTACCGATTCATAGTTCACTAGTTCAACCATTGGTCAAACCATAATTGAACCCTAATGTTGTAATTATGTAATATATGTTGTTTATTTTATATATTACTTGAAAATTAATAAAATACCAAACATAAAACATAAAGAGTCTAAATGATGTTGTTTAGTTTCATAAGTTAGAATTTCCTAGAAAAGATAGCCAAGAGCACAAAGGTTGGGTAAGGGATTAAATGTTTCTACATTCTAGTAGAATTTAAAAATTAGAATGTTAAATTTGATTTGGGGCTTTTATTTTGTAGATCCGCTTGAGTGTTTTAGGCTTTTATCTTTTTAAAATGTATCTTAGCTTTGAGGGTTCATATTAAGCTAAAAAACTAAAAAAAAAAATAGTGTTAATTATGCCAAAAATTAAAAGGAGGGAAAGAAAATAAATGAACTAGTCCAATTTTCGTAAATCATAAATGGTTCAATAGTTCAAATGGTCTGACTGCGATTTAGATGATTTTCACAAAATATGCCAATTTTCTTTGCCTGTCGATTTTTACTCAAAATCAAATCGGTTCATAGGGTGGTAGATGGTTCAACTGATTCGATTGTTCAATCTAGTCCGAATTTTTAAATAGTGATCGAATCCATTTAATTCTTTTACTACCTCCTCCTCTATATGGATAAAAGAGCTTTCCCTATGGAGGATTCAAAGACTTCCTCCTAAGATTCACTTCTATAATATATTACTCTTTTAGTGGGTCGTGTTCTCTCGATGCCTTTGTGACCTCTTCATATTTTTGATATCTCTCTAAGGAAAAATTTGTAACCTCTTCTTTAAGTTTGGTTATCTTAGCTATTGTTCCCTTTGCTGGAGGGACATGTACACCATTAGATCTAAAGCCTACTCCAAGATAACAAATAAGTAACAATCTAAAGTTGCAAAAAAATAATCAAACAAAGCAAACTAAAATAAAGAACAAACTATCACTTATGCTAAGTTCTTAGTAGCAATCTTTGTCAGCTATGAAAGAGTAAATCTCCAATCTCCCCTGTTCAAACTTATTAACTCCACACTAGAGATTGTTAATGCTGAAAGTAGTCATATTAATATCTTAATATGAGTAAAGGCCAGAACTCCTTTTCAAACTATAAGAAAGTAGTCCCTTGCTTACCAGAATGGAAGTGCAAAAGACCTTGCAACAGACTCCCAAGTATGCTTCCTATTTAGTGCTAGGATTACTAGTTGAGAAACTCCATCTATATCTAATTGAAGAACAAAAGAGACAGCAAATACTGAGACTTTTTGAGATATCTCCTTAACGGACTTGAGTGCCAAACAACTAGTGCCAAGTCCTCTCATCGTAGCTTTAGAGGAGGCTTTTTGTGAGCACCATCATTTGCCCTCCTAGCTTAAATATTTGCTAAGTTGATTTTATTTCCAACCACAAGAGATCAAAGTAAGTTAATTCAACAAAGGCATAAAGACACACCAAAAAAGGATATATGTTGATGAAAACCTATGAATGCAGAAATAAGTATGCATGCAAAAGGAAAAAGTTGAATACCAATAGGAAACATACAAGTGATACCCAAAGGAAAAGAAAATAATATAGCCTCATCAAATTGCTCTCAGAGGATATGATGAAGCTTTTGCAAATGCATTTTGGAAGGCAAATTGCTCAATATATGGGGGATCCCCTAATCCTTATCTTTGGTAAAGAAAAAATAGTCTTTCCAAGACCCTCTAAAAGATGGCACCCAACTTAAGAATCAACACAACTTGGCCCAGAAAAGAAATGAAAGAAGGGCTTTCTTCGAAATTTTCTAACTATGAAGAAAGCGAATTTACATGAAAGATTTTCTTATAAATTATCAAAAGATTTGTTACACAATTGGTTAAAAACCGTCTAAGGAGCCTAAAATACCGAACTCCCTAAAGCGATGCCAGAATCCCCTACAAAGTGTGTAAATAAGTTTGGTATAAATTAATTTAGGCACATCATGTAACTCTCAACTATCTCCAACAGTAAAGAACCAGGGGGAATGGAGAACCTACTATTAAAATATCCATTGAAAATAGTGAAATATCTCAGAGAGAGTGACATGAGATTATTCTCCAAAAAGGGAAATACAAACTCAAACTCTTTAGAGAGACTAACCTTATAGCTTAAAAGATATAACTCCTCAAGAGTAAGAGAATGAGGTAGACTGCTAATACCAACAAAACTTTCATCCAAAATAGAAGCTTCCTTAGGCTCCCCTCAAAAGAGTCCTTCTCATCAAACTTCAACTCTTAATCTGACCCCTACTCTGATGAACAAGATGACACCAACGACTAAGGATTGATGAATGCACTCATGATGCACAACCCCACAATGTGAAGTAAGACTGTAGACGCGAAAAGAGGGCTTACAAACTTAGAATCTACCATGACATAGCAATGGGATGAACTTTGTGAACCCATGCTACTTTAACGCCATGGCTATAGGTCAAGGAAGCAGGTGCCCTCAATGGTAAAGCCACCCAGGGCCTACCTGGGTGGTCGATAAAAAGGGGCGGCTCAACATAAAATGGGCAGCTAACCCCATAGGTGGGCTACTTCTTCCTATGACTTTACTTCTATCAACCTCGTTGTTTCATGGATTAACCCCACTATATCATCTCTATCCTTCATCTCTATCCTTCTTTCTCTCTCTAGTTTGGACTGCCCAGAATTGAATCTTCCATAAGTATTAGTTAATTTTCGTATTGGGAACAAGTGAAGCTAAGCAAAGATACTAACCTTTTGAACTCATCCCCTAGCAATAAGGGAAAGTCTCCAAGTCTTAGGTGAAACATTATTGCCAAGGCTCCCTTTGGAATAAGTATAACTGGTAATGAGGTCGTAAAGGATGCATAAGATTATTAATTTATCAATTAAACAATCATTAAATTACTTAAAATTGAATCAAAGACAACTTAAAACAAAATCAATTATCATGGTAAGGAAAATTAAAAATAACATTTAAATTACACTTTCAATTTAAGAAGATAAATTTTTGATTGAAAATAGGGTGTTAGATGGTATGTCAAATTAAGTGCCTAAGGGCAAAAAAATAAAAATCCAGTAAAAGATCAAATTAATTAAATAAAAAAAAGACTATTGAACCCTACCTAATTAAGCCTAATTAAAATGGACTCCATAATCCACGGAGGCTCAAATTCAGTAAGGATTTAATTAATATAAAAATTAATTTTCATAACCAAAAAACATTTAAATAATTACTTTTTCAATGTAAACTCTAGTTCTATTCTAACACAAATCAAGCACAAAAAATTATATTTTATTGATTTGCGAAAGGGTTCCAAATTTTATTACATGAAACGTCGAAGGGTAATGAAGCCTATCAGGTAGGTGGGGCCGCACGATCTCATGATCTCGTTACTCCTTTCCGAGTTTTCCACATTCCAACGTGCTGGGCAATTCTTCAAATTGCTTTTCCTTTTATGTAGTAAGTTACTATTAGTGTTGGTATATGTGATTTCCTGTCAACTTATTTAGTTAGAACAATAACATTTTTCGGTTAAATTCTAGAAATTATCCTCTGAATTTATATTAAATAATCCATATAATTCTAAATTGCCTGGTTCTGAATTCATATTAAATTCAACTTACATGGCTCACGATATTGTAAAAACCTTTTATTCACTATTTATGCACATGTAAGAAGTTTTTTAGCTTTTGATTTTCTGATCCTATATTAATGTTATTGGACAAAACCCACTTGACCACGATATTATAAAAAACTTAAATACATTGATTTTTCTAAGCAGCGGATACAAATGCCTTGGGGATTAAGAAGGCCCCGGTAAGCCTGGGCTTGATTTTGTGCAAGCAGACCAATGGGCACCATCTTTACGCAATTGTGCTGAAATTAGAAGAAAGGGTGCACGAAAACCAAATCAAGGTAAATTCTGAGGCTGCTTTTCTTACGGCTTATAAATTAGTATATTATAACTTATTAATTATTATTTATAGCTAAAATATTAGTGAACAAAAAAAATTATTGTTCGAATAGTATTTCAATATGTAGGATTTATTTTATAAGTTTTATTTTTATATATTTCGACTCATGAGGTTTTGAGCCACTATAATAAAGTTTAAGGGTGGCTCGATCCCTAACTCAAGCTCACTAGGCTCAACGTAAACTAGAATAGCGTTGAGTTCAAATTGAGTTAGCTCATGAGCCAACTCCGCTCAACTTGCACCCCTGCTGCAAATTTAAAATTTTATACATGAATCAATTTTAGTTCTTCTTGATTGTTTTTCCGTATTTAGAATTTATTTCCTTTTTGTTTGCTTTCATGGCATAAATTATGATTTCTCCTTTGGTTTACTTTCTTTGTTCATCATTATTGTTTATTTTTATATTATGTTATTTATATAGTTAAATATGGAACATAATAAGTGGAAATTATTATTATATGCTATTTATTAAAGATAAAAATGGATATTAAATGAATTGAGTATACTTTTTGATATTTGTATCTGATTAATTTTTTTAATATACAGATATAAATACATATTTGATGGATATTTATATAATGATATTCAAACTCGTATTCGACAGATATTAATTAAATTTGAATATATATGTATTCGATTATCTGTATTCAGATGCATCCATATCCAAGTCAAATTATTATTTGTATCTTAATTTAAATGTTATATTTTGGATATTAGTATTTGGTAGCAATTATTTGGATATCCATTTATAAATATCCAAATATTTGAATCCATTAACCTATAACAAATACATATTTTTTAATATAAGGAACAATACAATTTTACTAAAAAAAAGCGATTTAACAAATAACACAACTTTTAATTAATAATTGACTATATAATTGATTATTAGTAGTATTTATTAATAATGACATCTAAGTATATTAATTATGAAGTCAACCAACAATAATTTATAATGATTAACTTCATTTTTTATAAGATAATTTTTAAATATAATTTATTACATTTAAAATACATGAAAAAATTAGAATATATTGTCAATATTAATTTTTTTAAATTTTATTTATTGGATATAAATAATGGATATATTTTAAATTATGAAAAATTGAATTTGTAAATGGATGCGTCCATTGAATATGTATTTAAAGTGGATATTAAACGGATTGAATATGTATTTACCAAATTTATATTCATTTGCAATAGAATATCTATTAATCAAATAAGGACTATATCTACTTTAAACAAACGTGAATAGTATTTCATATAAATGGATACAAATACAAATGATAAATAAAAATTTGAATGTCCATTGACAGTCCATATTTATTTAAAATATGAGAATATTTTACTTAAATATAATAAATAATTAAAAATATAAGAATATTTACCAAATTTGAAAAGCTCGAGTGTCAGCTCATTGCTTTCAAATAGCCATGTATGAACTCGACTTGGGTCAAACTGGTTCGACTCATTTTATAACCCTATTTTATAGTGAATTTCTCTAATAATATCACTAGCTCAAACTTGAATTGTAGCATCTTAATATAATAATACATGCAAACAATAATAAAATTGTATTGACCCATCTTAATCATAATGTTTGCTAGTGGAATTCCCAATTTATCTTAGAATATGTATAAAGTAAAACAATAAATATATATATAATTCTTATTATTTATAAAAATACGCAGTTAGTAACAATAGTACTCCCCACAAAATGATGTATTAATTTATATTCAACACACCTCCGATTACTAATTGATAAATTATATAAATATAAATTATATGATCAATTTCATGATGTTAATGCGAGGAAGAAGATAACAAGATTTATTTTTATACATTGAAAACAAGGTAAAATTCAAACAAAATTGGATAGTAATTCAATTCTATAATTAGATAAAGAACTTTTTAAATTTATTACAATTATTAATTATTTTATAATTATTTAAAGAGGTAAATTATACATTAATTGCTAGGTGACCTACATAATTTATAAACAAAGGTTAATAATTAAATTATTTTGAGGACATTGTCAGTATCTCTATTGTGCAGTATAGGAATCCAAAAGGTTATTAGAGGAGCAAACTAAAAATTTTAATTATTCTCTTCATGTCTGGTAAATAGGAAGAGTAAAATATTATAATAATTAAGGATGCTATGGAAAGTTTTGGATAATTACTCAATCAATATTAATTTATTATAGATAATTAATAGTATGAGATTATAGAAGATGAACTAAATTGATACACGAGATAAATGAAGCATCTAAAAGTTAAAATATATAACGAATATATACTTTTTAATTATATTGAACATTATGAAATTGAACTAAACATAATCACATCTTTTCAAGTATCTATATTTACATATTTTATTCTATTTGTTTAGTGCACACTGATTATAAAATTACCCAAGATTACTGATGTTTTCAGTGTTTTTTTTGTTCTTGTAGTATATTATTTGTCATTGTCAACTAAACTTCATTATTTCAGGAATTTTAGGAAAATAATCCAACAAAATGTTTTGGTAGTGAAATTGGAGAGGGATTGGAAAATATGTTGCGAATGGCATTATGTTTGATAAAAATATATTGACGCTATATAGAAATGGACCAAGAACCTTTTTGAAAAACAGCATCGTGTTGGTTCATTTTCTTTAAAACGCATGTAAAGAAATCTTCTTTTCTCAAAATTTCTTATGCGTTGAGTATTTTTGCGAATGATTTCTTATGCTCGAGTTCTTTTTGGGACTCGGTATTTGTAGTTTCTAGTTTTGATGGGTTTAGACACATTAGGTTTTTTGCCTCTTTTTATGGGCTTAACTTCTTCTTTGGGCTCTCTAGTCTTTTTATTTAGTTAATTAATTTTAGATTTAATGTCATTTTTAATTAATTTGTCAAATTGCCTTACAGTCATTTTTTAGTAGTATCTAAAGGCCCCACTATTTCTTATAGGAAAATTTTATTTTCATATCGAAATAAAATATAAAGTTTAATTTTTATTTTTATATTATATTAATTAATAAAAGTAATTTGATTAATTATTGTGAGTAGAATTAATAGTGTGTAATAGGAGACCTGGAGAAGTTCAATATAATATTCACATAAGGACTTAGATAAATTTCATGTATCATACATTTAGAAGCTCAAGTAGTGTCATGTGTAGTAATCATTCTAAGACTAAGATAAATTTTGAGTGTTGTTGTGTCATTGATAGCAAGGTGATATACTAGGGAGGTGCATGATGACATGAGTTTGAGGGCAAGCTTCCTTAGAGAGATGTGTTTATGCTTGCACGAGGAAGTATGTTGACATCTTATTGAAACACTCTTGTTGTCGTACTTAGTTATTATTTTGATAAGGGATGGCATAGCATCATGGATAGATTTATAAAAATTTCTTGAGAATGAGATGTGTGTCATTAAAGGTGTCAAGGGTATCTTTCCATGATTTACACCATACAAGCGATTCAATAGACTCCACTCAAATGTTTTTCCTTTGGATAGACTTTGTCAATTCTTAACCTTTGGTGGATCTTTCTTAGCGTCCACAATGAGCAAGTTTTTTTTTTTGATGGACTCAAAGTTATGTAGAATATGTTCTATCCTAGTTTTAAGGTTTCATGTGGACCATATGTGGTTAGAGGTACATGTGCAGATTTACATATTGCAATGAGGTAGGGACATGTCTCACTCTGTATTCTATATAGGACTTGATCTCCATGAAGTTTCGATCTTTGATAGTCATTTGGAGTTATTGTTGGAGTTATGTGTTCTCCAAAGTACTTAGGCATTTTTTAAAATTTTTGAAGTTTCTTTCTCAACTAGGAGGGAAGGAGGGTTCTATGAGAGGCATGTTTAGGAGAACTTCCATAGGGAGATGTTGCCCACTTTGAGTTATTTAAGCCCCCAACTATGGAACCTGGCTTGCAAAATTTCATTATTATACTTAGCCAATATGTGATAGGTGTATATATGTATTTCATTGAGACTTTGGAAAAATTCCATGTTGCTATTGTGTAAGGCCTTAGGAAAGTTTTGCAGTACTTGCCTTAGGACTTAGATGAATTTTCAAGTGAAATCATATATAAGGATTGAAATATTGGGAAGGAAAATCCAACTCAAATTGTGATCAAGGTTGAATCTAGCTTTGGAAAGAAGAGATAGAAGAGAATATCTATATTGAGCACACATGATGAGGGCTTGTCATGCGCCTACATTACGCTATTTTCCAGGTGCCCATATTATGCACCTATCAAGCACTTACCAAGTCCAATGTCCTTGGGGGATTTAACATTGCTATGAAGTTTTTCTACTTCAAAAACGTTTTAAGGTAGCCGACAGTACTCTACATTTGATGGAGGACTTTAGCATTTTGTAGTGGACTTAGAAAAGTTTCTTGGGGCTAGGATTAGTATGGCTTGAAGATGTTGAGAATGTTTGTTAAGAGTTCATGTCCTACAAATGACTTACGAATTTTTGCTTGGGCATTTCATACTTGGAAGGCCTTTTGAGCTAGTTTCATTAATTAAGTCAAGTGAATGTACTCAACTTTGTCAGATTGAGGTTTGATATCTCTTTTTGTCTTGTTGTTTTCTGGGGGGTGTTGCGCTAGTTGTTTTGCATTCATCTAAGGACTTAAATAAATTTTACACCTTGTATTCATCTAAAAACTTAGGAAGATCCTATTTTATATTTTTCTATGAACTTAGATAAATCCCAAATGTGCAATTGTGATAAGTATGTCTCATTAGCGATTAAGAGACTAGTTCTCAGGGTGACATCTTTTTCTCTTTTTCTTTTGTTTTACTTCAGTCTAGTCTTTGTGAGCATTTGTCTAATTTATTAGTTTGTAAAAACTTCTTGCAATACATTAACATGAAAGACATCCTATCTTGAGCGTAAGAAATTAGGAAGTAGGTCAAAATTTGAGTTAGAGTCCCCAACTAAGTTGGAACTAGAGTTTATAAGTTTAACATAAAGATAATACTCCTTGAGTATGTGGAGATGATGTATGAGGGGTGCAAGGAAATAGCATTTGCTGGGTTGGGCACCAAGTGAAGTGCTTGGGTGCCTAGTATCGCACTTGGGCGATAGTCATCGAACTTGGGCTACTAATATCATTTAGGCACTAAGAGAGGTGTTAGGATGCACGATTGATGTGATTGGGTATAAGTTAGAGTTTTTTTTAGAGAGGTTCCAAGGTTTGGTAATTTCTTAGGATTCTCAATAGGGCTTTACGCTTTATAAATAATTTAGAGTTTTTTGTGGGGCTTAACGCTCTAGATAGAAAGTTTGTTGGCTTAACTTTATGCTCCCATTATCTCTTAAGTTTTCTCACAAAGTTAAGTTGTTTTAGGATTTTTTTAGAGTGACTTTTGGATATGGTCTTCTCAAGGACTCTTTCAGGCCATACGATCACATTACGTCTCTTTGTGCGACCTATGGAGGTCTTGTTATGGATGTAACACTTCATGCTCCAAAGGTTTTCTAGTTAGTGCAATTGTGATTCTTTTATGAGAATATCTCTTTGTGAGTAACTTCAGGAGAGCTCCTAGCAACTGTGATTTTCATGAGCCCTTTTGTTTCTCTTTTGATGGCTAATTATCAACCAAGCGTAGTAGCTTGTTAGCTAGTTATATTGTTAAATCTTGTGTTTTTGTTGCAGGAGTTTGGGTTTCAAGAGATGTTAGTTGTTTTCTTTATGAAATAAAGGTTCACAATTAAATTGAGGTCGAAACTTAGCAAAATTGTTGTCTCATTGAGCAGACAGCGCTGTGGCGATGGTGAAACATCTTAAGGAGGCTGCAAAGGTAGTTTCACAATAGAGTTGGAAAAGGGAAGAATTAGTTAAGTTGCTTAAAAAACATAAGCACTTAAAGGCGAGATTTGCTAATGAAGTGAAGAATGGGGAGAAGTTCATAGTCTTTTCTTTTGGAAAGACATTCATAAATGCTACTTGTGAGGACATGGTCAAGGAGTTTAAGGGTTTTGATAAGTAGTTGAGTCGGAGGCGAAGGTAATCTACAAGCAGATTATCCAAAGTTGTTGTCATATTTTGCACTATACTAGGCAACATCTTGCAGAAGACTTGTTGATGTTATTCCTCACTATCCTTGTGAACCTCCCTGTAGGACAACTTAAGGAAGGTCTGAATTAGGACAGAAGTAATGGTGGAGGAACCAGCAGAAGCAGCTCTGTAAGAATGAAGATATTCTGTTTAGGATAGTAGTATCAAGCAGAATTCATTTTTAGGACTTTATCACTATCTAGCATTTTTTAATTAGCTTAATTAGTATTTCGACATATTTCCCTTTCATATTGTTATTTACTTTCAGAGGCTAAGTATTGGCTGAACACCTTTTTTTGTCTTTGTCATTTGGTTTCAATAAAATTTATATGCTTTTGCTTGCTTGGTGTTCATATGAATACTTAGCCAATTGAATGACAATTAGTTCTGCCTATTTTTAATTTTAGAGTTGAATAGTAGTAGGCAAGTTGACATGATTCTCAGGTGCTTAGGAAGATAGTGAGACTCAGGCATGTATGTAGTGTTCTCATATAAGGTATTGTAGGGTGATCATCATGGGGCTTTGTGTGTGTTTCTTCTTCTTCTTTTTTTTTTTTTTTGGCATAAGCGTTTGCCAATTTATTGATGGCTTGGTGGCTTTATTGATTGCTTGGGGACATAAAAAGTGAAACCCTATAGACACTTTAGTGAGTTTTATGAATTCAAATTGACTATTGTAGTCATGAGTATAGCATATAGTGAAATTATCTTAGAGAGACTTAGAGCCTTACTTTTTTATCAGCATTAATTTACTACTTGTGAAGTCAAGTCCTTCAATGGAGGAAAATTAATTGTGCTTGAGTTGGATAGACATTAGAGTTTAAGTCACCTGACGAGAAAGCATGAGTTTATAGGTCTCTTGGGAGACTTCATAATAAGTGCACAATGACTTGTTGAGTTGTTGGACCTAAAAAGTTTTCTCCATTTTTGTAAATGTTGAGATATTACCACTGTCCTGCTAATGAGGACTCAAGGTGGGCTTCTTTTACTTGATTGTATAGTATCTTTTGAAGTACTTCTTAGTGAGTTTCTTTGAAAGGGATGCCACCTATTCCAAGAACAAGTTATAGTGGGCGTTTTTAGAGGTTGCCATATACTCTCAAGTGGAGTTGGTAGTGGACTTTTTTAGAGGCTACTTTGTACTCTTGAGTAAACTTGATGGTAGATTTTTTTAGATGTTGCCATGTACTCTTAATGGGAGGCAATAGTGGGCTTTTTTAGAGGTTTCCATGTACTCCTAAAGAGAGAGGATAGTGGATTTTGTTAGAGATTGCCAAGTACTCTCGAGGGGATTGATAGTGGGATTTTTTAGAGTGACTATCATGTATATCTATGGAGATTTATAGTCTGATTACATTAGCAACCACATACCCCAAGAAAGTATTATAATGGGATTACATCTGATAGCTACCATGTACTCCTCACACTCCTCGAGAAGCTTTGTGGCACTATGCCCAAAATCTTTCAAATCATGACTTATAGGGGCTGCGAGTTTCAAGATCGCAGAAAAGTAATGTAACGAATTATGCATTTATTCAATAGATTAATAGAATTAAAAAGAAAGTGTCATCCTTGAGTGAGTAGGATTTATTTGAATTTAGAAAACAGACTAGCAATAAGAGTGAAAGTAGAAAACAAGCTAAAGTAAACAATTTATCATTGGAGAGGGGTAGCTCTAGTGATGCATTTCAATAATCAGCAATAATGTTCTATAGCATACTTGTCTCTGTAATGCTGACATCCTACAACACACTTTGCATTTGTCTCATCTAGTTGGTCCTCCAAATATTGTTGAGATGATTCCTATAATAGGGAAATTAGCAAGGTCATACTTTCTTTCTCCTTTGTTGATGAGTGTCACTTTGGGCTGAGAATCGTTTAAGTCACAATCCTTAAGGTATCTGAAGTAAGAAGTAGCCTAACAATCTAATTATAAAACTAAAAATAAGCTAACAAAAATGATCTACTCCAAATCCAAGGATCTAATCATGCATTAAATGGATTTAATGGCAGAAAACAAACCTTGAACAATTAATCTAAGAAAGATGTGGATGACAACAATGAACTCTTCAAAACTGTCAATCTGCGCACAGTAGGGAAACGTCAAAAATTGACCAAGAAAATCAACTCCAAATAAGCTGAAATTTGTAGAGATCTACCCAATGCACCTAACAATTTCTAGTTAAAATTTCAGCCAGATCCAAGCATGGCAAGGTTTCCAAATTTGCTGCACTGCAGTGGATCGTCAAGGAACAAAGCTTCCCAAGTATGAAGCCTCAAATGTTATGATCCACATATCCAAGGATAGCTCCTATCAACCTCCAATCCGCTGGGGAACTAGAGGAAAATGAAGGGAGGAAGGGCCAAAAATATGGAGAGAATGGTGAGAATTGTGTGAAACTTCAACACATGAGTTGATCACACTTTTTGGATGGAAAAATGGAATCTAGCAACTTGCTTTGCTAATCATACAAATGGTTGGCCACCTCACTCTATTTATATAGTGGGAGGAGTAGTGAAAGTTGCCATCACACCCTCCATAAGGTTATTTGCCAACTTGGCAATCCACTTGTATGTGAAATGTGAATTTTAGTTGCATTGGATTTAATTTGAATCTACATTTTATCTCATGAAATATCTTTCAAATTAATTCCAAATTAAACTCAAATGAACTCCTTTATTTGAATTTACCTCCAAAATTAATTCCTCACATTAATTAAATTAAAATTTTAATTTAATTAATTAAATTAACTTAACTCTTTATACTAGAACGTGTCAACTTAACTCTTTAAGTTAACTTGACTAATTAATAGTTATATGATAACTTAATTTAATTGATCAAATTTAACTCCTTAAATTCTTTTCGTCAATTTAACAATTGAATTAATCAAGTCTAAATGACTAAGAAATTAGCCTACCAATTTTATCCAAAAAAAAGGTCAAGGTGAATTTTCTGACCCTTTAGAAATTTCTCCCATCAAATGGAACTCTCTTTAAACTTTTGTGTGTAACCTATTAGGTTCTCCAATTCACTGGACATGGGCTCACAACTTTTGTAATATATTGAATATTGAAATATTCACATCAGTTTAAACTCCTTTAAAGCTAATAACTCTCTTTCAAATAATCTCTATTAATGGAAGAGTACCCAATCTCTGTCGTTGATGTCTAGCCTTAAGTCTATAGAGTCTAGCTAATTGGTCGAAATGAATATGCTTTTGGTGAACTATTCTAGTTCTACACTTACCATGCAAATATGACCTTTTTATTTCCTATCTCCTGAAAGAGGCTTTGGGCAAGATATTTGTTAATTCCTTAATAGCCTTGATAACTATGTTTCTACTCTTAATATTTGATTCCTCTTTATGACATCATCTTTGAAAAACTCCATTTCTAAATTTTCGTACTACCTTGGCTAAGGATTTTCAGGAATCGATCATTATAGAATACATAGGAGATGCACTTGCCTTTCACGATGATGAGAAAACAGATCCTATCTTGGATCTCACAAACCTTCATATCTAAGTAGCTCAAACCCAATCTCAACCTAGAAGACCCATTACGTGGTCAAAGAAGAGTCAAGGTATAAAGACCCAAGCACAAATGGACATTAGTGTTGTAAACTATTTCATTTGTGATATAATCTTAATTGAATGATATGCATCAAATGGCCATCTTCAACTTATGCTTATATTTATAGTGTTGGCATTTGGTTGAAGCCCTTAGATCACACAAAACTATAGGACTTGGTAAGTACACTTGTGATAATCATGTAACAAGTCTTACATGGTCGTGATCTTAAATTTTCTAAGTAATAGGATCATAAGAGATAGGGCATCTAAGATCTAAATAGACTTGCACTAATGATACATAAATCTAAAGAGTTGAATATTACTCTATTTCATGAGCAATGCCATATGAGATATTGGTATATGTTAGTGGGTACTTGTTAGGAAATAAGGTACTGAAGGCCTGCCTAGAGAATCTACTACACAGCTGAGGTAGCAAGTCAGTAGTTGCAAGTTCTCTAGCTTATGCTAGTGCATATAATTAATCCTTTGATCTGAGGAGCCATGGTAACCTTATATTTAGCTCCTCATGCTTTGACTTTTCCCTAGCCACGTAATTAGTTATTCAGGTGGTGATTGGGCATGAACTACTTAGATATGAATGTTTGTGAGATCGAAGATGGGATTTAACTCTTCATCGTTGTGAAAGGCGAATACATCTCCTATGTATTCTATAATGATCGATTCTAGAAAATCCTTGCGTAAGGCAATATGATAATTTGGAAACAAAGTTTTTCAAAGATGAGGTCATAAAATGGAATCAAACATTTGAATAGAGACATAGAATGGAGGCTATTAGGGAGTTAATAAATGTCTTGCCCTAGGTCTCTTTTAGAATATAGAAGATAAAAGGATTATATTTGTATGGTACGTGTAAAGCTAAAATGGTTCTCTAAAAGCATTCATTTAAGCTAATTAGTTAGGTTCCATGGGCTTGAGGTTGGATAGCAACCATGGAGATTAGGTACTCTTCAATTAGTAGAGATTAACTGAAATGAGTCGATTAGTTTAAAGGAGTTTAAACTAATATAAATATTAAATATTCTAAAGTTACAAATAGTTGTGAGTCCATATCCAATGAATGGTAGAATCTAACGATTGACACATAAAAGCTAATTGCATATCCTAGGCAATAAAGGAGAATTTTCTAAGGAGTTAGAAATGTTCCTACTTGACTGATTTGGAGATTGGCTAATTGACATAAGTTGTGGTAATTTTGGCTTGCTCAATTTAAGGCGTTAAATTGATCTAATTAATTTAAGGAGTAAAATTAGACAAATTAATTAAGGAATTAATTATTTGATGCCACATGACCATTAATTGGTCAAGTTAACTTAAGGTGTTAAGTTAAGAATTGTTAGCTTAAAGAGTTAAGCTAATTGACTTAAAGAGTCAAGTCAAGGTAATTAATTAAATTAAAGGAGTTTAATTTAATTAAAATGGAGATTTAATTTTAGAGGAAAAATTCAAATGAAGAGTTCATTTAGTGCGGCATTAGAATTTATTTGGATGGTATTTCATGAGATGAAATGAAGATTCTAAATGAAATTCGAATACACACAAAATTTAAATTCACATGCCAACTTGTATGCTAGTTGGTGCCACCCCTTGAGAAAGGTGTAATTATACCATCCTCCCTCTAGATATAGATATAGAAAGAGGTGGCCAACACACTTGCTCGCATTACATTCCATGTGAATTAGATCTAAGAATTAGATTCTCTCATTTTTCCTCCAATTCCAAGTGTTACCTCATGTGTTGAAGCTTAACTTCTCTTCTTCTCTTGCTTCTAATTCTAAACTTTTTCTTTTCATATTATTCTCTTTATCTCTAGCTAATATTAAGGATAGATAGATATAGCATTGGTGTGTGCATCTTAATGTTAGAGGCAAGACAATTCGATTGCTAGCTTCTGGAGATCTAGTTTCTAGCAACAATTTGCAAGTAGTTCTAGGAGACCTTTTTGAGTTCTGATTAACCTAATTTTTGGGTTGTCGATCCATCAAGGTGTTGAGGAGTTTTATTTAAATTTTTTTCTAAAAAAATATTATTTGGTTGGGGAAATCTGGTCGCTACTCTGATGTGCCGTTGGAAGGTGATTTCAAGGAGTTGAAGTGCTTATTTTAGCTTCCTTCAATTTTTTGAAAAACAAGGTAATTCTCATGCCAAATCTGAACTAATGGCATGTTTAAATCCTTGCTATCATATGTAGCCTAGTTATTTTTCATTTTTAATGCTTTGATATTTGGAACCTACGGCTACATGTGACTTCACTAATTATATACACTAGTGCAAGCTAGAGAACTTGCCACTACCAACATGCTATTTCAGCTATCTAGTGGATTCTCCAAGCAAGTCTTCAGAGAACTTGTTCTCGAGCAAGCACCTGCTAACATGTATCCATGTCTAACATGAATTGCTCATGAAATGGAGCAATATCAAACTCGAATTTATGCATTATTAGTGCAAATTTGTCCAAATCTAAGATACTCCATCTTATAAGATTCAATGACTTGGAATATATAAAATCACGACCTTGTAAGACTTAATTCTTGATCAGTTCCTAGAGTGTAACCAAGGCCCATTGTCATGTATGAATTAAGGGCTTCAACCAAATGTTAGTGAAATAAAATAAACAAAAGAAGAAGATGGCTATTTAATATAAATATCATTCAATCAAGATTATATCACAAGTGAAATAGTTTACATGCCAATTTAATTAGCTGCAGGGCACTATCCCAACAATCTCCCATTTTTCCTAAAGCTAATTCCCCATAGTCTTAAGGCCCATATTCTCAAGATGTCCTTTAAAGTCCTTTTGTGTTAGGGGTTTAGTTAGTGGATTTGTTGTATTCTCTTTTAAGGCTATCTTTGCTAGTCGGATATTGCCTCTATCAATGATTTCACGAATAAAATGATAATGCCTCAAAATGTACTCGGATTGCTGATGAGATCTTGGCTCTTTTGCTTGTGTAGCTACTTAGTTGTTGTCATAGAAAACAACAATAGGCTCAGCAATGCTAGGCACCATATCTAACTTTTAGGTGTAGTTTTTCATCCAAACATATTTCTTTGCAGCTTTCAAAGTCGCAACACATTTTGCCTCAATGGTAGGATCGGCTATGGTTTCTTGTTCGAAAATTTTTCAACTTAGGCAAAACATAAATCCTAAAATGGATTTTAGGTCATTTACATCATATTGGAAACTAGAATCCAAAAACCCCTCGAGTTTCAATTATTCACTATCATACACTAAAAATAAATCCTTAGTTTTTCTCAAGTACTTAAGGATTGCTTTTACAATTTTTTAGTGACATTCACCAAAGTCAAATTGAAAATAGCTCGTAACACTTAGAGCATGTGCTATATCAGGCCTTGTACATTAAACAACATACAGTGTGCTCCTTATAGTAGATGTATAAGGTATATGGGACATTCTTTCTCTTTCATCATCAATCTTAGGGGCTATAGACTTGGAAAGATGAAGACCACATCTTATTAGGATGAATCCCTTCTTGAATTCTTCCATGCTAAACCTCTTTAGTATTTTGTCGATATATGGTGTTTGGGAAAGCCCCAACATCCTCTTTGATCTATCTTTATAGATTTGTATTCCTAATATGAAAACTTCTTTTCCCAAATCCTTTATGGAGAATTATGTAGATGACCATGCTTTGGTGCACTTTAGCATTTCTCTCCCATTCATAATTAAAAGAATGTCATTGACGTAAAGTACAATAAACTATATGCATTTCCCATTAGCCTTTTTGTATACATAAGGTTCATACACATTTTTTATACAGCTAAATAATTTGACCAATTTGTCAAAACTTATGTTCCAACTTTGAGATGTCTGTTTAAGTCCATAAATGGACCTTTCGAGTTTGTAAACCTTTTGCTTACTCCTTTTGGATGTAAAACCTTATGGTTGGTCTATATAAACTTCTTCTTCAATGCTCCCATTGAGGTAAGTGGTTTTCACATCCATTTGCCATATCTCATAGTCATAATATACAACTATAGTGAGAAAAATCTGAATAGACATAGGCATAGTGACCGGTGAAAAAGTTTTCTCAAAATCAATATCGAGCCTTTGAGTGTAACTTTTTGCCACTAATCACACCTTAAAGGTTATAACTTCTCCATCAACATCTAGCTTTTGCTTATAGATCCACTGACAAATAATAGGTATGATACCCTTAGGTAGATCTGCCAAAGTTCATATGTTGTTGGAGTACATAAAGTCCATATCAAAATTCATGGCATCTAGCTAATATCCTGAATTTATATCCAACATAGCTTCTTCATAGGTATTTGAATTACTATTCAATTGGCCTATCTCATAAAGGAATCTGAACCTTTCAGGTTGATTCTTGATTCGATCCAATCTTCTTAGAGGTTTTGTGTGTGGCTCTTGATGTTCACTTATTTTTACCACTTATATGATGTTTTGATTATCTTGAACTTTATCAAGTTCAACAATAATGCCAATTCTATTTAATTGAAATTTCTTTTCTAAAAAAGTGGCGTTCCTCAAAATAAATACCTTTTGTTTTGAGGGATTAAAAAAATAATAACCTAAAAACTCTCTTGGGTATCTTATAAACTTGCATAAGGTGGATTTAGCATTTAGCTTGATTCCCACTAACTACTTAATGCAAGTGGGAGACCCCTAAACTCTTAGAAAAGAGTAAAAAAGTGCTTTATCATATCACATCTCATGTGGTGTCTTTAGTGATAACTTTGAGGGTGTTACATTTAGTTGCCTCACCGCCATTATTAAGGCAAATCGCCAAAAGGACAAAGGCACATCAATGAAGCTCATCATGGAATACACGATGTCCAACAAGGTATGATTTCTTCTTTCGGCAACTCCATTATGTTAGGGTGTGCCGGGAGGAGTCCATTGAGAGAGAATCCCATTCTCTTTAGATAATTCAAGAATTCGGTACTTAAGTATTCTCCTCCTCAATCGAATGAAAGAGTTTTAATACTTAGTCCCAATTTCTTTTCTACTTCATTCCTATAATCTTCAAACTTTTAAAAAGCTTTAGACTTGTACTTCATAAGACACACATGTTTGAATCGAGTATGATCATTGGTGAAGGTAACAATATATGAAAAACCACCGTTTGTACTAACTCTTAATAGTCTACAAATATGCATATGGATTGAATCTAAAGGACTTGTGGTTCACTTCATTTGTCCTACAAAAGGAGCCTTGGTCATTTTTCCATTTAAATAAGATTCACAAGTAGGAAGATCCTCTATGCCACTAATGTTTAGTGCTTTAGGGGTTTCTAACTTGTTCATCCTATTTTTGAAAATATGTCCAAGTCTTGCAAGCCACAACATAACATCTTCTTGGATATCTTATTTCTTTTACTTTGTTGAATGTGCATCAATGATGGTTGAGAATCTAAAATGTATAATCTATTGTTTAATGTACCTTGGGTAATTAAATAACTATTCTTCAATACCTTCAAATTTCCATTATATATAGAAAAATCAAATCCTTCATTATCCATAAAAGGAATAGAAATAATGTTCTTAACAAGATTGGGTATATAAAAGCAAGGTTCAAGTATAATAAAGGAGTTCCCCTAGTCTAACTTGATGACGCCCTCAATTTCGGCTACAACTTTTGCTTCATTGTTTAAATGTAAGATTATATCCCCATCATTGAGACTCCTTCTTCTTTTCATTCCCTATAATGAATTACAAAGGTGAGAATCACATATGGTATCAAATATTAGTGATGAAGAATTCATTGTTAAATGCACTTTCATAAAGTGTATACCTTTCATATGGGTTGCAAAATACTCCTTGCAATTTGTCTTCCATTAGCTTTTCTTGCCACAATAAAAATAAGTTGCATCGGCTTTAGCCTTTATCTTTTTCTTAACTTCACTTGATGCCTTTAAGGGTTACTTTCCCTTAGAGGAAGAACTTTTCTTCCTTTTACTTTCCTTTTTAGCACCCATATGGTCCTTAGACTTGGAGGAGAAAGCATGCATCAAAGATTTGTCTTTCTTTCTAGTTGCCTCAACGATCACCAACATATTAACTAATTTATTAATCATCACCTCTATTTTGATATGTTGAAATTCATAACAAATTGATCAAAGGAGCTAGGTAATGTTTAAAGGATTAAATCTACATAGAGCTCATTGTCCATAAACACGTCTAATTGAGAAAATTTCTCATTGAGATTGATCACCTTAAGGCCATGATCATGGACACTTGAGCCTTCATTCATTCTTGTCCGAAAGAGCTCTTTAGATAATGAGAACTTTTCATGTCTAATTTGCACACCATATAACTCTTGTAAGTGCTAGTGAATTTTATTAACCGATTTCATGTGCTCATGAGACTTTTGGAGCTCATTGGACATAGAAGCCATAATGAGGCATCATGTTTGTAGATCATCATTTATCCACTTCGTGAATGTTTCACATGCCTCGTCATTAGCATCATCCCTTATGGTGTCCAGGACTTTGAGTAAGCACATAAGTCATCTTTTTGAAATCAAGAATAATTTTGAGGTTTCTAAGACAATCGCAGAATTTTGATCAGGTAGTTTCCAAAATCACGTGGAGTGGATTCTTAGCTATTTTGACTTTGAGATTTCAAAAATCTACAAAGGCCAAAAAGAGAGTATAAATATGTGATTGAATATTGATATTGAAAATTTGTTCATGGACTTTCAATCATATTTTCTCACTATTTTATCAAATTCCTCACCCCCTTAAGGAATTTGGGAAATCTTATTTCCTAGTGAGAGAATCAAGGCCTAAAAAGACCTATAGTGGATCCACAACTTGTGAGACATCCAATAACAATCCCAAGGTAAGCAACTTTTGCTAATTGCATCTCTATGCAACCCTTGATATATTTTGCCTCACTTTTTATGTGGACCTACAACTCATGTGACATTTACATTACTAGTTGTCAAGCCAAACCTACCAATCAATCTTTAATTTGAAACCGCATTATGGTGTTCCATAACTCGTGAGACAATGCATAGGAAGTGTCAAATCAAAGATGCATCATATGCCAAGTATGCGAACAATGCTTTCCACCATGAACATTACCCACAACTCATGAGACATCACGTACATATTGTAGCATCTCATGTCACATACTGTTGGTAGAAGGCATAGATTAATTAAAAATATTTTTAATTTGTATTCATTTTGACTTAACATTTTGAAAGCACTTAGACTCCTCTAAGGGGAGGGATTTTCTTGCTTACAAAGATCTCATCAATTTTATCTTTTCTTATTTAGGTTTTCTATATCTTAATCATGCATCTCATACTTTAGTAGGATAATGAAAGCATAAATAAGTAAATGCGTCTAGCATGCTTGTAGGGTGGGATGACCATGAGCCTTAACCACATAATGTACTTTAGAGCTATAACTGCACTACTTAGTTGATTTTAAGTGGATTGATTAAATCTAGCTACTAGAGAAATGTATCCCGTACATTCATGAGTCTTCATGCCTCCAATGGTCTGCTTGTCTCCTTGCAACAATTACATGGAAAAAGAAACCCTCACTTCTGGTAATTCTACTCTTATAATATTTACAAGATAGAAATCAAGATGCATGCAAGCCCCAAGTTAATACAACCCTTTTCAATAATTTGAAACAAATAAAATCAATATTAAAGGCTCATGTTCATCCCCATTTATTGATCATCCATTTAATAATTAAATGAATAATAAATAAGAATTGACATTTAATTCAACAAATTAAATGCTTATCTTATAAATAATTAATTAATTGGAAAAAATAAGCATAACAATTACGCATCTCATTTTTGCACAAAATTAAAGATTAACTTGAACAAGATTTTAAAAGCATTTAAAAATGTCAAACATAATTTTGAGAACTTATACAATATTTGTGCAACTCATTAGCATGAATTAGAATTAGTTTTGACCACAAAAAATAGCATAAATCAATCCTAAAAACCCATCCAAGCCACAAACGGGCACCGATGCTTGGCCAAGTTGCATGACCATCTGGTAGGTGCATGCACAGTGTAGCTATTGCTCAGCCAGTGCTTGACCGTGTGTGGCAGCTTGCCCTGCCTTGACTTTAGATCGAGTAAAGGCCATTTTTGGCCTAGTTTTGTGCACCAAAAATTTAAGGGCACTCTTTAGCACTAATTCACACATATTAGATGAATTTTTAATTTTAAAATACCTTTTAAAAGTGGAAATTCAAATGCTCAAACATGCTTAAAAAATAAAGTTCAAGTAAGAATCAGCATTCTTCAAAATCTTCATTTAAACTCTAATCCAAAAATGACCAAAATATCTTAAGGCCAAATTAAACTTGTTAAAACACCATATAACATAGATTAATGATAAATCAACATTTAACATAATTTTCAATGAATTAAAATCATACTAACATATGAATCATCACTTAAAACACATATTAGCGTATTTCAATTTATCAACTAAGGAGCCACAAGCAAGCTCAACCAAACACTCAAAATCCATGAAGTCAATCAAGTATTTGGTGATATTGATCAATTCATCATATGAATCAATCAAACAAAATCCAAATTAAAGCAAGAACTAGGTTCTAATATCACTTGAAGTAAGAAATAGCCCAAGGATTGAATTATAAAACAACAAATATGCTAAAAGAAAAAAAAAAACTTGCCTATTGCAAATCCTAGGATCTAATCCTGCATTTGAAATGGATTTAATAGCGAAAAACTAACTTTGAACTTAATCCAAGGAAGATGTGGATGACAACAATGAACTCTTCAAAACTATTAATTCACGTACAGCTAGAAAACACCAACAATTTACCAAGCAGATCAACTCCTAATAGGTTGAAAATTTGTAGAGACCTCTACTTAGTACACTTTAGAATCTCTAGTTAAAAAATCATCCAAATCCAAGCGTGGCAAGGCCTCCAAATTTGCTGCACTACAGTGGATCCTCAAAAGCAAAGCTCCCCAAGTGTGAAGCCTCTAATGTTAAGATCCACACACCCCAGAAGAGCTCCAATCAACCTACAATCAGCTAGAGAACTAGAGGAAGATGAAGAGAGGGAGTGATCCTAACATGGAGAGAATGGTAAGGATTATGTGAAACTTCAACAAATGAGTGGACACACTTTTTGAGGAAAAATTGAAATCTAGCAACTTGCTTTGCTAATCTTAAAAATGGCCAGCCACCTCACCCCATTTATAAAGTGGGAGGTGTGATGCAAGTTGGCATCACACCCTCCATGATGTGGTTTGCCAACTTAGCAATCCACTTTGCATGTGAAATGTGAATTTCACTTGCATTTGGATTTAATTTGAATCTACATTTCATCTCAAGAAATGTCTTTCAAATTAATTCCAAATTAAACTCAAACAAACAACTCCATTTAAATTTCCTTCCAAAATTAATTTCTTACATTGATTAAATTAACTCTTAATTTAAATAATTAAATTGACTAAACTCTTTAAGTTATCAAACTTAACACTTTAAGCTAGAAGTGTCAACTTAATTCTTTAAGTTAACTTGACTAATTAATAGTTATATTTAACTTGACTAATTAATAGTTATATTAATTTAATTGGTCTAATTTAACTCATTAAATTCTTTTGATCAATTTAACAATTAAATTGATCGAGCCAAAATAAATAAGAAATTAGCCAACCAATTTTCTCCACCAAAACAAAGTCAAGGTGAATTTTCTAAATCCTTAGAAAATTCCTCCCATCAAATAGAACTTCCTTTAGACTTTTATGTATGGTCCATTAGGTTCTCTCATTCATTGGACATAGGCTCACGACTTTTGTAATATATTAAATATTGAAATATTCACATTAGTTTAAACTCCTTTAAATTACTCTCTATTAATTGAAGGCTACCTAATCTCCATGGTCAATGTCTAACCTCAAGCCCATAGAGCCCAACTAATTGGTTGAAATAAATATGCTTTTAGTGAACCATTCTAGCTCTACACTTGCCATGCAAATTTGGTCTTTCCATTTTCTATCTCCCGAAAGAGGTCTAGGGCAAGATATTTGCCTATTCCCTAATCGCCTTGATAACTATATTTCTACTCCCAATATTTGATTCCTATTTATGATCTCATCTTTGGAAAATGCTTTTTTTAAATTGTCATACTACCTTGGTTAAGGATTTCTAGGAATCAGTTATTATAGAAAAAATAAAAGATACACTCGCCCTTCTTAGCAACATGGAGATGGATCCCATCTTGGATCTCACAAGCCTCCATGTCTAAATAGCTCATACTCAAGTCAACCTAGAAGACCTATTACGCGGTCAAGGAAGAGTTAAAGTATAAAGACCCAAACATAAGGTTACCATGGATTCTGAGGATAAAGGACTAATTATATACACTAGTGTAAGTATGAGGACTTGCCACTACTGACTTGATATTTTCGGCTATCTAGTGGATTCTCTGAGCAGGATTTTAGTCAACTTATTGTCTAACAAGCACCTACTAACATGCATTCCATGGCTAACATGGATTGCTCATCAAATGGAGCAATATCCAATTCCTTAGATTTATGTATCATTAGTGCAATTCTATCCTAATCTAAAATGTCTCATCTCATAATATTCTACAACTTGGAATATTTAAAATGACAGCAGTGTATGACTTATTTCATGATTACCTCATAGAGTACAACCAAGTCCTGTAGTCATATGGGTTTAGGGGTTTCAACCAAATGCTAGTAAAGTAAAATATTCATATGATGAAGATGGCCATTTAATATGAATATCATTTAATCAAGATTGTATCACTAGTGAAATAATTTACATGTTAATCTAACTTACTACAGGGCACTGTTCCAACAGTGTCCACTTTGAATTAATTTTTTAATTTTGTCTTTCAAAAGGTGATATTTATTTATAGTATGGTTGTCGACAAGGTAAAAGTGGCACTATTTATCTGGTTTTGGCATCTTAGGGTCCATGAAGGCTTTTTGTAGTAGTTACCAGATAAGACTGCATTAGAGTGTTATCATCAACATTTTTGTTTGGGATATAGTAAGGGGTTGTGTTTATGGTGAGCGTATAAGGAGGGCTACATCTTTGGTCCCCTTATTTCTTGTAATTGGTACTCCTTTTATTAAGTGTCTGTCATTTATGGGCTTCTTGAGGAACTATGACTTTCTCTATACAAGTGTACTTCTTAATACTCACAGGAAACTCTTGGCTAATATAGGGAATTTCATGTATGTCTTGGATGACATAAAGCTCCATTCTTACCAAGAAGTTGTGCAAGTGCTCTTGTAGGTCTATAGTACCATTAAACTCTAGTAATTAAGCTATCTTTATTTCATGGAAGAGTACTTCTGCTTGGATCGTTGGAGAAGATAGACCATACTTCGGGTGAGCAATAACCAAAAGATGATATTGACTTCTTTTTCCTTCAACTGGTTGTTATGTAAAGGAATGTGCTCAAACTCCAACATCTATGAGCACACATAGACGGCATCCACTCCGTGTGAAGAGTGTGTGTATCCTCAGTGAGGTAAAGAAGATGGAGTGGCATCACATCTTGGATTTGTTCTATGTTTAGATTTATCAAGAGTGGATAAAGGCCCCCAACTTATGTGGAAAGACTGCTGTGGTTCTTAAGGATGATGCTCCTCAACATACTAAGCAACCACTTTTTTCATAGCTTCAATGGTAGTGTTCTCTAGTAAAGTCCTTAATGCCTTTTATGGGATAAATAAAATAGATTCTTTGGGGGAGAAGAGCTTGCCGCATAGGTGCCTCCTTGAGTATAGGTTATATGCTAAAAATAGGATTTGGCATACGACCTGTTGGTATTTCTTGTTGGTGACTTTCTATATTATTTGATGCTAAGATTACTTGATTGCTAGTTTCATTAGCTCTTTATCTCTTGTGTATCCTCAATGTTTCTTCCTATTCCTTTAGGTTTCCATAGATGGTATCAAAACAAAGTTACTTAATAATAGAGTGAGGTCCTTTGCAAAAAATAATAATGTGTTGATTTGTTTTCTCCAAAAATATGTGTGGTGAGATATTCTCTTTTCAAAAGTTCTTCAACTTTGAGAATTTTGGGCTAATTATTTATTATATCCAAGTTTTTTCTAGGATTTAGTATTTATAATTTTTAGCCCTGATAGGCTTAAGCCCATTAAGGCTAAGCCCATCAAGGTTTTTCTAACCTTCTTTATGGGTTTAGCTTATCCTTTGGACCTTTTTATTCAGTTAATTAGTTTTAGGTTTAATGTCATTTTTAGTCAGTTTACTAAATTGTTATTACGGCCAATTTTTAGAAGTATCATATAATCGAATTGTATGTCTTTCCATATAAAGTTTTATATTTGGTATTGACAAAAATTAATTATAAGGAAAATTTGGTAAATTGATAAAAAATAGCTACAGGCCTAAAATTAATTAAGTGAAAAGGTCGGAGAGTCCAAAGGACAAGCTAAGTCCATAAAGAATGGTAGAAAAAACCTAATGGACATGAGGCCATCAAAACTTAAAACTATAAATTGTGAGTCTTCTTAAAGGGAACTTGAGCACAAGAAATTATTTGCCAAACTTCTCAAAGTCGAAGAACTTTTGAGAAGAGAAGATCTCCATGTGCACATTCTAGAGAAGAAAAATCAATATTCTATTATATTCTAAAAAGAACCCTAGCTCCATTTCCAAGGGAGATCATTTTGGCATCATTTGTGGGAAACTTAAAGGAAGAAAAAGAAGCATTGAGGATATAGGCGAGATCTAGAGTTTACACTTCAACACCCAAATGACACTGGCATTTAAGGATGTGGAGAGCTAATAGATAAAAGCACCATCACAATTGGTGTTGGAGCCATACCTTGGCACATCATTCTCCCAAAAGAAATGACGTGAATTAGATGCATTTTTGTAGGTCCTCATGCCATTGCTATCTCCAGAAATATTGATGAATCTATTGGAGAGTGTTATTTCTTGAGTTTTAGCCAACTCAATTGCTCAATGCATGGAGGATTCACTATAACCATCCTTAAGAATGATAGAGGCTTCGTCCTTCATGAAATAGGCTACCCAGAGGACCAATCTTAAGGGAAGCTTTGCTCCTCTTCTTATATCCTGACATGAGAATCTATAGTTATTCTCCCTGGAAAATAATTTTAGATCGGCACTTGCTATCGCTTGATGGTAGGCTTATTCACAAACACTACTTCAAATGATGTCAAGAGCTTGGTCTTGTCCAAAGTAGCCATGAATAGAGAGAAGTATGGACTAGCTAATGGAGAACATAACTATGATAAAGTGACCAAAGCACGTATGGACTAGTTAATGGAAAAGATAACTGCAATAAAGTACCCAAAGCATGTAGGCACTATCTATCTCAAGCGTTCATCATCTGCATCTTGCTAACCATTTCACAAAAAAGGTTTTGCATAAAGCTCTGCAATGTAGCTTTATGATGCATCTTTATGAGAAAATTATGAAAGTCATAGGAGAAATAGAAGATAAAAAAACAATACCATTGCCACTAGTATTGTAGACACATCACTAATTATTATAGGCACTTAAAGGACAAGATGGAGAGATTAATCTAATTAGGATCTTAGAGAGTATGTAATGCAGAGACCAGACAACCTTAGAGATATCCCAGAAATTGGGAAGAAAGAGCCCTACTGTCTATGATTTGATAAGTACTTAAATTCCACCAATTAATAATATGAGCATGATAGAAATGACCTACCTATCATTGAGGTATCCTTGATGCTCTCAAAGGATTCATTAAGATAGTTGATGATGACATTAAAAAGGCAATAGCACAAGAGTCAGTACATACACAAGCCCAATCATTGACCTTATTTTGGGTGGATTCTAGGGTTAACACTAGGTGACAAGTGACTCTTTAGAGAACTTGAGATATCTAAAGCCATGAAAAGATGCAAATAGTGATTTGTCCACAATTTTTAAGAAACTTCAAGTGTAGAAAAATTAAAAGAGAAGGAAGCAAGAACTAGCGAGTCTTCATAATGCCTGCAATAATAAAAGGCACTAAATATGAGAGTTGGCTAAAAAAAAAGCAAGTCATGAGAATAAAGCACGCTAGATAGGTAGTTCACCTGTACACAGCTTTTATAGCTAAAAAAAAATAGAGATACTTCAAGCTACCATACTCTAGGGATTGATCAAACCCATCAAAAGAAAGTTGGAGGCCTAAGAAGCATGAATCTTTAAGATATTGCAACTTCTATAACTTTAGTTGGCATACCACAGGACAATGTTAGAAATTGAGGGATAAGATTAATATATTGATCTAACGAGGATACCTTAATGGATATGTTAATAGATAAAGGGATTTTCTTAAAAGAGCAATCTCCTAGTGAAGGAAAGAGGAATTTTGGGAGTCCACCCCAAGCCATTTGCAATAAAAGACAGAGCTATGCTTTTGCTGCAAACATGAAGTCTGTTGTCCAAGGGTTAATAGTAGGGTACTACTATTAAAAGAATCACCAATCATCATTCAGACCAACCAAGCTATTACACTTGTGAACACTTCTTGCTTCTTTTAGGAGTGTTTCGTATTTGTAAGTATCTTTTAATTTCTCTTTTAGACTTAAGAAAAGCTTTACCATTGGGGGATGACATTCCTTTCTTATTTTTAGCTCTTGAATAAATGCACAGTTTCTCATATTCTTCGTATTACATTTTCTTTTCTATGACTTAAACCTTGTAGATTCTGTAAGGAGTTATTGAAAAGCTTTTAGGCATAATTCCATTATAAGGCTCTTTAACAAGTGTGAAGAGTATGAGGTAGCCATTGGGTAAATCCCACTATAAAGGCTCCCTTAAGATATGTGGTTGCCAATGTAATCCTACCATAGTGTTGGAATTGCACCCCGCATGCCACTTAGATTGGCATGTATAACTATTTCGTATAATAGTCATGATTGAATGATATTGAATAAAATGTTCATCTTCATCTTATGCATTTTTTTTATTTTCTTCACATACATTTGGTTGAAGTCCTTAAATCATACAAGACCATGGGATTTGGTCACATATATGATTGTGATCATGAAACAAGTTTTTATGATCATGATTTCAGATATTTCAAGTCATAGAATCTTAAGAGATGGGGTATCTAAGATTCAGGTAGACTTTCACTAATGATGCATACTCTAAGGAATTGGATATTAACCCGTTTCATGGGCAATCTATGTTAGACATGAATGCATCTTAGTAAGTGTTTGTTAGAGAACAATTTCACTAAATATTTGCTTATAGAATCTACAAGGTAGCCGTAGTGGCACATCAACAATGGAAAATTCTCTAGCTTATGATAGTGCATATAATTAGTCCTTTGACTTGAGGCTCTATGGTAATCTTGTATTTAGGTACTTGTGCTTTGATTTTGCTTTGACCATATAGCAGGTTACTAGGGGCTTAGGTTGGGCACAAACTACATGAATATAGTGGTTGGTAAGTTCCAAGAAGAGATCAATTTCACTCATCCATGAAGAACGAGTTGATCTACTATGTATTCTAAGATATGTAATTCCCAAAACGTCTTGCGCAAGAAGATACAACAATTTGGAAAGTGATTTTTCCAAAGTTGAGGTCATAATAGAGAATCAAACATCAAGAATAGATATATAGTTATCGAAGCTATTAGGGAATCGACAAAATATCTTACCATAAGCTTCTTTTAAGAGGCAAGAAATAGAAAACTATATTTGCACAGTAATCATAAGCGATAATAGTTCACCCTGAAATTAATTCCTCTAATTAGTTGGACTCCATAGGCTTGTACTAGACATTGACTATGGAGATTGGTACTCTTCAATTAATAGAGATTAATTGATAGAATGATTAATTGAAAAGAGTATAAACTAATTGGAATATTTTGATATTTAATAAAGCATAAAGAGTTGTGAGCCCATCTCTAATTAATTGAACCTAAAAGGGTCACACACAAAATTTTAGAGCACTTTAATTAATAGATTAGAGAAATTATTTAAAGAGTTAGATAATTAAAGTGGTCAAGTTCAGAGAGACAAAATTGACTAGTTAAGAGTTGGTCACAATTGCTTGATTTAAGTGTTAAATTAATCAAATTAATTTAAAGAGTCAAATTAGACCAATTAAATTAAAAAATTAATTTAATTGTGCCATGTGACAATTTAATTAGTCAAGATCAACTTAAGGAGTTAAGTTGATTTAATTAACTTAAAGAGTTAAGATAATTTAATTAAATTAAGGAGTTAATTTAATTAAAGAGGGTTGGAGTGATAATTAAAATTGAAAATTTTGTTTTAAATATTGAGTTCTCATTTTAGTTTTGAAAATTAGAATTACAACTAATCATGCAAATAGACATACTAGTTGGCAATGTGTGAGGATGGTGCGATGGATGCTGCTAAGAGCAAGTCACACTATAAATACACCACCTAACTCAAACAAGGCTGACCACTCTAGCTATTTTTTTTCTTCCCAAAGAGGTTATCTCATGTGTTGTGAAAAATCTTTCCTTGAGCTTCTCTCCAACCATTCCCTCTCTCTTCCAACTCCCTCACTTTGTCTTCCTTATTCCTTCTTCCTCATGAAAGTTCTAGCAATTGAGTGAGGAATTAGAGTGTTTTAGGTGTGTGGATCAAGTTTAGAGGCATTACATTTGGAGTGCTAGGTGTTGGTGTGCTAAATCTTGTACTTGGAGACGAGTTCTCTATAAATTCAAGAGGAATTTTTGGAAGATATTTCACTAGTGACTAGTGCTCCTTGGCACGTTTTTGCTGCTATTTTCACCTCAATTTTGAGGAGTTTCCTTGGGCCAAATTTGACATGCTTGGTGTTCTAAGGTGTGGATAAGAAGATCCAAGAGAAAGGAGTGGTTGATCATTCATAGAAGAGGCTTTAGTGAAAGATCTCCATCTTAAATTCAAGTTGTTCCTTCAAGGCATTTCCTATAGCACAAAATCCTTGATTTAGGCCTAAATAAGATCCTTAGATTGTGACATTACAAGTTTAATTTTGCTTTAATTTTGTAATTTTTTTGGATCCTTGCAATATTACTTTCTTCACATAGGTCTTTGTAGAGGTACTTAGTAATCACTCTAAAAAAGGCCACTATCATCATCCAAGAATACAGGCACCCTCTAAAAAGGTCTAGGATAAACTCCTCTTAAGAGTATGTGGAAACTTTTTAAAAACCCACTGTTGGCTCCCATTGGGAATACATGACAACCTCTCAAAAAGCTTAGTATTAGTTTATTTGGGGACTACATGGCAAACCTTTTAGAGAAAGTCATTGAGAAACACCTTTGGAAGATACCTATGTGACTAAGTAAAGAAGCCTTTGAGTCTTCATGAGGAGAAGGGTGCCAACATCTCAATACTTAGGAAAGTAGAGAAAATTCCCTAAGTCCAATAACGCAATAAATTATTGTTCACTTATCGTGAAGTTTCTCTGCATATTTATCAATACACCCTTTCTCACTATACAAAATCAATTTTCCTCCCTTGGAGGACTTCACCTCCAAAAGGTAAACTAATATTAATTAAAGGAGGAGCTTTATGCCTCCCTTAGATAATTCCACTACATATTACACTCACCACTAGGACAATCACTTCAAATTTATGAAATTTACTAAAATGCCTATGCGACCCTACTAAATAAATTTTCTAAGTCCCTAAGTGATCAACAGAAGCATCGGGCCATCAATAAATTTGGTGAATGACTTACAAAAAAAAGAAGAAAAAAGAAAAGAGAGAGAAGTCCCATAAAGTCACCCTATGACAATGCTCGAGATATTGGCAGCCTAGGTTGATGTCTGAGATTGGCGCTCTACACCAATGCTTAAGTTGTACAATTTCCTTGTGATACTTAAGAATGGTAATGGGGTGGTCAAAACCCGTACTCAAACTCAACCTATCCTGAATAGAATAGGTTTAGGGTGGCTTAATAAGGTATAGGTTGGGGCATGGAGCATGATTTTTATGACCCGAAGTATTTGGGGAGGGATATGGGGTTTACCTAACATATAATAATAAATATATTATGTATAATGTATTTTATATTTTTCAAATTGAGAATAATATCTGAATAATTTATGGTTGTTACTTTAATTCTACTCTTATCTCCTATTTTGCTTCTAGAATCTTATCTTATTTGCATATATTTTCATTTTTGTACTTGAAATTTGAATTTTAATTGTTATCAAGTAGTTTTGATTTGATACTTTTATTGACTACTTCTAATTTTTCTAATTTGTTTTGAGTTGGCGAGTTGAACCCACCAACCTGATAGGATAAGATAGGGTGGGGTGGGGTGTAGGGTAAGATAAAGTCTAATGGGCGGGGTATGGGTTGAGCCAAATTCGTCCCATTACCATCCCTATTGATACTTAACAATGGCATATTCTTATCTCTTATCACTTAATTTTTTAAGCACAAAGTATGCGGAATCGATGAATCATTCAATTGACTAAGTGTTTGTACGAACATAAATAAGCAAAAGTGGAGAACCTTTATTGAAACCAAAAAAAAAGCACAAAAAAGATATGCGACCAGTACTTGGCCACTGAAAGTAGACAACAATACAAAAGAAAAATCATGCCAAAGCACTACTAAAGCTAACTAGAAAATGCTAAAAATAATAAAGTCCTAAACATAATTCCTACTTGCTACAACTACCCAAAGCAAAGTATCTTTATTCTTGTGGAGCTACTTCCATTAGCTCCTCCACTATATTCTCTGCCTTAACCTTAAGACCTTTCTCATGCTCTCCAGTAGCAAGGTTAACTAGGATAGTGGGATCCAACATCAACAAATCTTCTACATGGTACAACTAGCTATCACTTTAAATGCAATGACAACTTTAAATAGTCTACGCATAAATTGCCATATCTTCCACTTCAACTACTTCAAAGAACTCATTGGAATCTTTAAATTCCTTGACCACTAGTCTTTATGAGAAGGATTTATAAAGGTCCTTCTAGTAGAAAAGTCTGTGAACTTTCCGCCACTCTTTACCTCATTTGAATACCATGCCTTTAAATGCTCATGCTCAAAGAGAAACTTGGCTAGTTCTTTCTTTTTCTGACTCTGCTATTTAAGTCCTTTGGTAGCCTCCTCCTTAAGGAGAAACACCATTACCAAAGTTCTATTTGTTTGGCGAGACATTTGCTTGACCAAGTTCTATCCTAGCAATCTAGAAATGCTAAAAATCTTCAAGAAAAAGAAATCAGTGTAGTGAAATAAACTTATACCTAAATAAAATCACTTGCAGCTATCTTAGCTAACTAAGAAAAAGAGAATAAATCCAACTTTCTTCATTCACTATACCTGGTATGCTATTAGTCTTAAAAATAGTTTCGTCCATATACCAGTGAAAATATATCCTACAACTTCACGGTAAGCTATAGTAGAAAAGACCTTTCTTTGTCTTTGTCGACATGAAAAGGACAAGTAGTATATAAATAAGAAGTAGATCCGTGGGGTACTTTTCCATCTGGCCTAAAGGTAATACTTCAAGTATCATCCAAAGTAGGTATATATTCTATTGGTGCCAGTAGAGCATATACCACAACTGATCAGGGGGCTTGAGCGGTGCCTCCCTATGATGTTGCTCCATGCTAGTCTTTCGTGCATTTCTTTTTCTAGTGTTTGAGCATGCATTCTAGAAAAATTAACTTTCTTTCCTCACATGGAATGGAAGAGAAGTAAAGTTAAAATATAAATAGTGCAACATGAAAAAATGAGTACATGTATGCAAGCAAAAGTTATGAATTGAAGAGCAAAAATTGCTAAGTACCAATAGGAAACCTATAGATGACATCAAAAGGGGAACTAAACAACCCTGCTTTGACAAAACTCATGTGAAGATCGTGATGAACTAAAGAAGGAAAACTACTCCACTTGAACGTTCCAACCCTCTTATCTAATAAAGAAATACATATACTTCGAAGGACTCCACAACAAAGGTAATCCACACAAGAAGTTACTATTTAGTTTGGAAAAGAATAGAAGAATACTCATTTGGCACTTTATGCACACAAAGAAAGTGTTATAACTGTCTTTACACATTAGCAAGCGCAACTAACTCAAACTTTATCTGAAACCCAAGAAAGATACAAATAAGTTACATATAAATTGGCTTAGACACCTACTATATCTCTGTGCTATATCCAACAAGAGAGAGTCTGGAGAAAGTGAAAATCCACAAGTGAAGTAGCTACTAAAGATTGTTAAAAACCCTCTAAGAGACAACATCATGTTTTTCTAAGATGAAGGAAGGATGAACTTAAATTCATCATAAACATAACTCTTACACTGCACAATATCTAATTCCTCTTATTCAAGTAAACACTTGACTTCTATTGCCTTTGCAAATCTACTATCTATAGTGGGAATGCCATTCGACTTTTTTGAAGAACCCTCATTCTGGAATCAAAATTAGAAGGATGAGGATGACTCATAAGTTCTACCCTTATTACGAGACTTCTAAACTGTTTAAAATTTTTTAAGATTTGAACTAACAAAATATTTAATTTGCGAACCATATGCTATAACACCATGAGAAGGATGACCTTATGAGCACAAATCAATCTTGGTGCACAACGGCACCCAAGGGTAGCTTCCTCAGGAACCCAACATCGCCTTCATTGGCAACCAACTAATCGATAACGATTGGCTGACCAGTAAAGAGAATCCCATTGTGTCTCTCTCTTTTCTTTCTCTTGTTTATGAAAACAAGTAAGGCACTAGGATCCAATTATCAAAACTTCAAAAGCATAAAATGAACTAGTACTTACAAGCATATCAAGGATCAAATCATGCTAGGGATTCAGATTTATGAGATCATTACCTTGAAAAGATCAAATCATCCAAGGAGAGACTCATGAACTCTTCTTAATTCTAGAAATTGTTGGCAATTGGCACAACTAGAAGAGTGCAAAAATCGCCCAATCATAACTCCTCCAAAAATTCTAAGAAAATTACTAGAGCTTCTCAACACATTCAAGAACTCTTTAAAAATTTTGGATCAAAAATATTTCTAGAACTCCCTGGAGAAATTCTCCAAATCAAACTCTGTGCAGGCAGATCTCCAAAACAAGCAAACTCTCATGTTTACTCTATTGTCATAATCTACACATCAGTTAAATCTTCCAAAATCTCTAATCTATGAGCTGGAATAAAAAAGGAGATTTGCAGTAGTGGAGGCCAATTTTAGGTAGGGAAGAAAAAAAAAGAGGGCAAAGCTTTCAACATATGAATGTAATGCTGTCAAGGGGTTTTTTGGAGAGAAATTGCAAAGGATCTAATTCTTCACAAATGGTGTGATGTAACTGGCCGATCCTCTCTCTATATCTATATATAGATGCTGAAGAATGTGATCCAAGGTGGCATCACATATTTCATGAGGAAAGGCGGCTAAGTGAGGGCCAAGGTGGCAAATGAAATTCAAATCTCATTTGAATTTCATGTGCATTTTAATTACATTTCAAATATAATTCCAAATTAATTAAGATGCTAATTCAAATAAACACTTCATTTGAATTTTCCCTCAAAATTCAATCTTCCCATTAATTAAATTAAACTATTTAATTTAATTAATTATCCTTTGACTTAACTCTTTAAGTCAAACTAGTTTAACTTTTTAAGCTTAATTTGTAACTTAACTCTTTAAGTTGACGTGACCAATTGATGATCATGTTGGCACCAAATAATTAACTCCTTAATTATTGATTTAATTTAACTCTTTAAATTAATTGATTAATTTAGCACTTAAATTAATCAAGCCAAAAATGAATTTCAAAATTGGCACAATAAAATTGGTCCATTAGGAGTTGATTTTCCAACACTTAGAAAATTTTCTCCATCAATTAGGAAGCTAATTGGATTTTGTGTGTGACCTAATAGATTCTACCATTCATTGGACATGGGTTCACAACTCATTATAATTTTTGAATAACTTACATTCATTTTAGTTTAAAACTTCTTTTAAAATAATCGACTTAATTCAATTAATCTTATTAATTAAAGAGTACCCAATCTCCATGGTCAATATCCAACCTCAAGCTCGCGGTGCCTAACTAATTAGCCAAAATGAGTGTTTTGCAAAACTATCAATGCTCTATGCGTACCATGCAAATACGAGCCTTTCATTTTTTATCTCTCAAAAGAGGCCTAAGGCAAGATATTTTTAGCTCCTTAATAGCCTCATTGCTATGTCTCTATTCTCAATGTTCAATCCCATTATGTAACCTCAACTTTTTGAAACTCCTTTTCCAAATTTTCACATCACCTTACGCAAAGATTTCTAGGAATCAATCATTATAGAATACATAGGAGATGCACTCACCCTTCACAACAACAAGGAGTCAGATTCTATCTTAGATCTTACAAACCTTCACGCCAAGTAGCCCATACTCAATCTCAACTCGAAAGACCCGCTAGGTGGTTAAGGAAGAGTCAAAGCATGAGGACCAAACAGGACTGGACACATGATTACCAAGGATCCTCAAGTTAAAGGACTAATAATATACACTAGCATAAGCAAAAGAACTAGCCATTACTAAGTTGCTACAACAACTATCTAGTAGATTCTCCAATGGGTCTTTTGTGCTTTGTTCTCTAACAAGCACCCACTAATATGTACACGTGTCTCACACAGTTGCCCATAAAATAAAGTAATCTCCAACTCTTAGATTTATGCATTATTAGTACAAGTTTATTCAGATCTTAGATACCCCATCTTATAAGATCCTATAACTTGGAAGATTTAAGATCACAATCGTATCAGACTTATTCCATGGTTACCAAACCAAGTCCTACAATCATAGATAATATAAGGGCTTTATCCAAATACTAGTGAATTGAAATAAAGTATTAGATGAAGATAGTCATATAAAAAATATCATTTAATTAATATTATTTTTATAAGGAAATAGCTTTTACAAGACTAATCTCGTTGGTTTGCGGGGCATTATTCTCTTTAGTAGATCTACCAAAGTCCATACTATTTGAGTACATAGAGTCCATTTCAGATCTCATGGTCTTAAGCCAACATCCTAAATCTATGTTTGATATAGCTTCCTTATAGGTTTTTAGATCATTATTTGATTATCCCATCTCATGAAGAATTCGAACCTTTTGGATTGCTTCTTGATCTTATCCAACTTTCTCAAAGATTGTGTACAAGGCTTTTGCAATTCATTTGTTTCCATTGCTTGTAGGATTTTTTGATTGTCTTGAACTTCATCAAGTTCTGGACAATGCCTTTTCTATCCAATAAAAATTCTTTTTCCAACAAGTGGGCATTCCTTAAAACAAACACCTTTTGTTCTGAGAAGTAATGGCTCATAGACTCTCTTGGATATACTACAAACTTGCACAAGATAGATCTACTATCCAACTTATCTCCCACTATCTGTCTCATGTAGGTGGGAGATCCCTAAATCTTTAGATAATGGTAAGAGAGTGCCTTACCATGCCATATCTCATATGGTGTTGTAGGCACTAACTTTGAAGGTACCATGTTTAGTAACTTTGCCACTGTGTCTAAGGCGTATCCCTAAAAGGATATGAGCACATTGAAAAAATTCATCGTGAAATATACCATGTCCAATAAGGTATGATTTCTCCTCTTGGCTACTCCATTATGTCGGGGTGTGCTAGGTGGAGTCCATTGAGAGAGAATTCCATTATTCTTAAGATAATTCAAGAATTTGGTACTTAAGTATTCTCCTTCTCGATCGGATTGAAGAGCTTTAATACTAAGCCCCTTTTACTTTTCTAATTTACTCCTATACTCTTTGAACTTTTCAAAGGTCTCAAATTTGTACTTTATAAGATACACATGTCCGTACTGACTATAATCATCAGTGAAGGTAATAAAGGAAGAATAGCCACCTCTCTTACTAACTCTTAGTAATTCATAAACGTTCGTATGGATCAAATTCAAAGGCTTTATGGAGTGCTCTATTTGTCCTACAAATGGAGCCTTGTTCATTTTTCTCTTTAAATAAGATTTCAAGTAGGAAAGTCCTAAATGCCATTAACTTTTAGTGCTTTGAGAGCTTTGAACATGCTTATCCTATTTTTAGAGATATGCCCAAGTCTAGCATGTCATAAAATGGCGTCTTCTTGGATATATAGCTTCCTTTTATTTCTTTAAATGTGCATTAGAAGAGTTGGAGAATCAAGTATGTATAATTCATTAACTAATGTACCTTGAGCAATTAAAGAACCATTCTCTATTGCTTTCAACTTCTTATTTGCTATTGAAAAATCAAATCCTTCATTATCTAAAACGGGAATTCAAATAATGTTCTTCACAAAGTTGGGTGCTTAGTAAATTGGATCAAGAACAATACAAGAATTTCTTAAGTCTAACTTGATTACACCTTGGATCTTGGTCGCAACTCTTGCTCCATTTCCAAGGAAAAGGATCATATCCCCTTCATGAAGACTCTTTCTTTTTTCCATCCTTTGCAATAATTTACAAAAGTGAGAATTACATGTAGTATCAAATACTTATGAGGAAGAATTGGTCGTCAAATGCACTTCAAAGAAATACATACTTTTCTCAAGGGTCACAAAGTAAGCTTTACAGTTTTTCTTCCATTGTCTTTTTTCACCACAATGGAAATAATTTGCATCGATTTTATTCTTTTTCTTGACTCTCCCAGAACCTTTATTAGGTTGCTTTTCTTTCAAGGAAGAACTTTTTTTTCCTTTTACCTCTTTTCCTAAGGCCTCTAGAACCTTTTTGACTTGGAGAATGATGACGTCATAAAAGGTTTTTCCTTTCTCATTGTCGCCTCAGCGGTTACAAGCATATTCACCAATTCATTGATCATTATTATTTGCTTGTACATATTAAAGTTCACAATGAATTGGTCAAACGATGGTGGCAACAACTGGAGGATCAAATCTATGTAAAGGTCATTGCCCATATCATGTCAAGTTGTCCAAACTTTTTGATAAGTTCTATCATCTTAAGCTCGTGATCGTGGACATCTGCCCTTTCACTCATCCTTGTCTTAAAAAGCTCCTTAGACAAGGCAAACCTTTCATGTCTTATTTGAACACCACATAACTCTTGTAGGTATGTGTAGATCTCATAAGCATGTTTCATGTGCTTATGAGTTTTTTGGAGCTCATTAATCATGGATGCTAACATGAGGCACCTAACTTGTAGTTCATCATCTACAAATTTCATGAATACTTCATGAACCACATCAGGTGCGTCATCACCCAATGTATCTTAGGCCTAGTAAATTTATTGGTTTTCAAAATGCTTGTAAGTGAATTTTTAGCCATTTGTTTGGTGAAGATTCCAAAAATCTACAAGAGGTAAAAATAGAGAATAAACATGTAATTGAATTTAATATTAAAATATGTTTGTGGTCTTTTAAGCATATTTTTCTTTGACTATTTTATCAAATCCTTCACCACCATGACGAATTTGGAAAATAATATTTCTTAGTGAGAATTAAGGCCCCAATGACTTGCAAGTGGAACTCGTTTACTAGTGCCTTCCACAAGCAATCAAAGGGTAGGCAACTTTTGCCAATTGCTTCTTATCATTTTTATTTTCAATTTAGGTTCTCTATATTCTAATCATACATCTTATACATCAATAGGATATGAAAAGCGTAATTAAGTAAATACGCCTATCATGCTCCTAGGGTGGGATGATAATAAGCCTAACCAAGTAACGTAGTTAGAGTTGTAGGTGCATCACTCGGTTGGTTTAAGTGGGTTGATTAAACTAAATTATTACATGAGTGTATCGTATACATTTATGGGTCTTCAAGCCTTCTTGGATCTTCTTTGCTCCTTGTAACTCATACAATAGAAATAAAACCTCACTCCTAATGATTCTACTCTCACAACTTTTACAAGATAGAACAAGTGGTTTGCAAGTCCCATTTAATACAACCCATTTCAATAACTTGAAATAAATAAAATTAATATTGAAGGCTCATGATCATCTCTATTCATTCATTATTCAGTCAACAAATAAATGAACAATAAATAAATCTAGAATTGACAATTAATTCCAACAATTAATTGCTTAATCTCATAAATAAATAATTGAACAAGTATAACTCTTATGCCATTATTGGAAGATTAACTTTAACCAATTTTTAAAAGTACTCAAGAATGACAAACATAATTTTATAACTTTGCATAACACTTGTTTATCTAATGTGTGTAGTGCAAAACTAAATTGAGCATTAAAGAAGTTATAAAAATGGCTCACAGGACACTAAACCCCCAAGCTAGGGACTGCCACCCAGCTTGGGTGCATAGCTTGGCAGGCCACACATTAGCATGTGTGTAGTGCTTGGCTAGGGTGCTTAGCAGTCCTTGTTTTGGGGCTTTAAGGCGTGCTAAGCCTTTTTCTACTCAACTTTTATGCAACAATAAATTTAGCACATGTTCTCAACATCAAAACACACATCTCAGATTAATTTATTGATTCAAAACAACTTTTAAAAGTGGAAATTCAAGTGCTCAAATATGCCTTCAAAAACTTGATTATAGCTAGAATCATATTCTCTAAAATCTCCAACAAAACTCCAATAATATTGGATCCAAAAATGACCAAAACGCTTTTGATAAATCATCAACATGCTATATCAACGTAAAACATCAATTAATGCCAAATCAACATTCAACATTAATCATTATGAATTAAAACATACTAACTACATGAATTAACCTTAAATCACATAATAGCATGTTTTCAATTCATCATTCAAGGTGCCACATACAACATCAACCAAATACTCCAATCCATTAATTAAATTGAGAATTTGGTGATCTAGATTAATCCATCACATGAATCAATCAACTAAGAAAAATCCAAATCTAAGCATGATTTAGGCTCTGATACCACTTGAAAGCAAGTAAGGGACTAGGATCTAATTATCACATAAAACATCAATTAATGCCAAATCAACATTCAACATTAATCACTATGAATTAAAACATACTAACAACATGAATTAACACTTAAATCATATAATAGCATGCTTTCAATTCATCATTCAAGAAGCCACACACAACATCACCAAATACTCCAACCCATCAATTGAACTGAGAATTTTGTGATATAGATCACATGAATCAATCAACCAAGAAAAATATAAATCTAAGCGTGATTTAGGCTCTGATGCCACTTAAAAGCAAGTAAGGCACTAGGATCTAATTATCAAAACTTCAAAATCATGAAATTAACTAGCACTTACCATCATACCAAGGATCAAATCATGCTAGGGATTCAAATTTGGAGAGAGCATTACCTTGAAAAGCAAAATCCAAGGAGAAACTTGTGAACTCTTCACAATTCCAAAAACTGTTTGCAACTGGCACAGCTAGAAGACAGATAAAATAGCCCAACCAAAACTTGTCCAAAAATGCCAAGAACATTACTAGATCTTTACAACACATTTAATAACTCTCTCTAAACATTTTGGATCAAAAGGCTTTCTAAAACTCCCTGTAGAAATTCTCCAAATCGGACTTTGTGTAGGTAGATCTCCAAAACAAACAAATTCTCTTGTTTACCTCTATTGTTTTAATCCACCCATCAATTAAATCTTCCAAAATCTCCAATCTATAAGTTGTAATAAGAAAGGAGACTTTCAATAGTGGAGGCAAATTTTAGGTAGGTAAGAAGAAGAAAAGAGCAAAGCTTTCAATACATTAATGCAATGCTTGCGAGGGAAAATGCAAAGAATCTAATTCTTCACAAAGAATGTGATGTATCTAGCCGATCCTCTCTCTCTATCTCTATATATAGATGCTAAATGGTGTGATACCAAGGTGGCATCACACATTCTATGAGGAGGGGCGGCCAATTAGGGTGCCAAGGTGGCAAATTAAATTCAAATCTCATTTGAATTTCATACGCATTTTAATTACATTTTAAATGTAATTCCAAATTAATTAAGATGCTAATTCAAAAGAACTCTTCATTTGAATATTTCCTCCAAAATTCATTCTTTCAATTAATTAAATTAAACTATTTAATTTAATTAATTATCCTTGGACTTAACTCTTTAAGTCAAACTAACTTAACTATTTAAGCTTAATTTGTTAACTTAACTCTTTAAGCTAACATGGCCAACTGATGGTCATATTGACACCAAATAATTAACTCCTTAATTATTAATCTAATTAACTCCTTAAATTAATTGATTAATTTAACACTTAAATTAATCAAGTCAAAAATGACCTTCAAAATTAGCACAATAAAATCAGTTTATTAGGAGTTGATTTTTTAACACTTAAAAAATTTTCTCCATCAATTAGGAAGCTAATTAAATTTTGTGTGTGATCCTATAGGTTTACTATTCATTGGACATGGGCTCAAACCTCCATGTGACTTTTGAATGTCTTATATTCATTTTAATTTAAAACTTTTTTTAAACTAATCGACTCAATTCAATTAATCTCATTAATTAAATAGTACATAATCTCTATGGTCGATGTACAACCTCAAGCCAATGACGCCCAACTAATTAGCTAAAATGAATATTTTGGACAATTGTCATCGCCCTACGTGTATCATGCAAATACAGTCCTTCTATCTCCCATCTCTTGAAAGAGGCCTAAGGCAAGATATTTGTTGGCTCCCTAATAGGGTCAATACTATATCTCTATTCTCAATGTTTGATCTTATTGTGTGACCTCACCTTTGGAAAACTCCTTTTCCAAATTGTCACACCACTTTACGCAAGGATTTCTGGAAATCAATCATTATAGAATATATAGGAGATACACTCGCCTTCATAACAGCGAGGAGTTAGATTCCATCTTGGATCTTACAAACCTCTATGCCAAGTAGCTCATTCCCAATCTCAACCTAAAAGACCCATTAGGTAGTCAAGGAAGAGTCGGAGCATAAGGACCGGACACAAGGTTACTATGGATCTTTTTGTCAAAGGACTAATATTATGCACTAGCATAAGTAGAAAAACTATTCACTACTGACTTGCCATTACGGTTATCTAATGAATTCTCTAGTGGGTCTTTAGTGCCTTGTTCTCTAAGAAGCACCTATTAACATATACCCATATCTCATACAATTACTCATGGAACAAAGCAATCTTCAACTCTTAAATTTATACATTGTTAGTACAAGTCTATCCAATCTTAAATGCCCTATCTCATAAGACCTTATGACTGGGACAATTTAAGATCACGATCGTGCGAGACTTATTCCATGGTCACCAAAACAAGTCCCACAATCATAGAGGAACTAAGGGCTTCATCCAAATGCTAGTGAAGTGAAATAAAGCTTAAGATAAAGATAGTCATATAAAGAATGTCATTCAATCAAAATTATTTTTATAAGGAAATAGCTTTTACAAGGCCAAGGCCAATCTCATTAGCTTGTAAGGCACTATTCCAACACTTTAGTCACTCAAAAACTCCTTCTCTATCACTACCGACCAGCCAAATAGTAAGGAGAATCCCTTCGCGTCTCTTTTTTTTCCTCCTCTTGTTTGGTTACTCGAAGACTCCTTCTCTAAACTTGACTTAGAACTAAACTTACTCTTTGGCATATTTTAGCTCAATGAAAACCCTAAAATTTTTACCAACTTGGAGAAGTTTTAGAAAAATTCACAGGTAAGAAAAGTTAAAAAGTGGAAATAAAATAAAGAAGCCCAAGAGCAGAAAAGACTAATTTGAGTACTCATCTCAACACTCCTACTCGAACCTTTTGCTCTCTCTCTCTCTCTCTCTCTCTCTCTCTCTCTCTTTCCAATGTTGAAGATAGAATCTTTTCTATTTTTGCTAGCTCCTAAAGCTGTAAATGGATTTTCAAATTTTTTTTTACCATTTTTGTTGCATCTATTTATACTAAATATTATTTGTATCCATTTGAAGTGGATATTATTTGTTTTTGAAGAGATACACTGGGAGGTACCCCTTATTCATAATATAGGTACTATGGGCAAAAATAATGTTGTTTGGGCAATTAGGTACCCATAATATTTATGGATGTAAGATACCAAATGTTTGGACTAGTTTCTGATGACCTTATTAAGAATATTTAGTGAACTTGGTAGTGAGGAAAGAGTCATGCTACATTTACACTTGACAGTATTGATACCAATAGAAATACCAATTATGTATTAAGTTAATAATTTGAATATCAATTGGGAAGAAAGTGTATGCAAAAGGTGTAACCTCATGGGAATTAGTGAAGTAACCTACTAAAACCAAGAACTCTAGATGATTGAAGATAAACAAGAGATAGGTCATAAATACAAAGTTTTTTAGATTTAGCACACCAATATCATCGGTATTTAGGATTTTGCTAAGAGATGTGTATATTGATTCAAGTAAATAAGGAAGATCAGCAACATTTATACGTGAGGAAAAGTAGAAAGAGATTCTATGAAATGAGGAAGAATACTAGCCTGTGCTTGTTATTATTTCACTTATAGAATGTACTGAATTGTTCTATGCATTTATGCCCTCACCAAAGGTTAGATTACAAGAAAAGGATTATAACTACCCCTAAGAAAACTTAAATCTTGGAAGCAGAATTATTCCTATAAGAATATGTAACTTGTCGCTTTAGATTGCCTCACTTTCTTATATCCAACCAATTTATCTTAAAGTCAAAGCAAAGGCATTATATAACCATGTCAATCTTAGTATCTAAACTTTAGAAATGATATGCCTGTATCTACCCCTTCTCTAAGGAATGATAAGCTTTGATGTTGTTATGAATTTTCACAAATGGAAGATGGAATTTGCGGACTAGATTCCCTTAAGGGAAGAGAATTGTAACACCCTGATTTTGGGATTATAAATTTAAATTGATTAAAATTAAATTAATTAAAGATTAGGTAGCAACCTAGGGAACTGAGGGATTTAATTGTAAATTAGAAAAGGGCATGATTGTTTAAAATTATAAAGTTTAAGGGGTCAATATGAGAAAAATAAAAGCTTAAGGGATTTAAAATAAACTAGTTTGGATCTAATTGACTGGAATTAAGAATGTTTGGGGGTAAATATAGAAGAAAAATAAGTTAAAGGATTTAATTGAATAATAAGGACTGAATTGAAAAGCGGTTAAAAGCCTAGGGGTGCAATTGGAGTTAACTGAGAAGTCTTGGGGCCAAAATTGAATAAGATGAAAATATATTTATATATATAGAATGGAGAACAAAATTCTTTGAAATTTAAAAAAAAAAAAAGGGCCTAGAACTATCCCAATGACGAATTGCTGAATATTAACCATGAAACCTGAAATCGAAACCAAAGTTAGCCTCCTCTCAGCCCAAGGACCAAAACCATACTAAACTTTACCCAAAACATTGATGAAATTGTTGGGAAATCCAACTTGATGGTGGACGACAATGGGTGGTGGCAGTTCCATCATTTCTGGCAGTGGAAAGTGAAAGCGAGATAGGCATTAGGATTTATAATCAAAACATCAAAATATAAAATAACTAGTGCCTAAAAGCATTGCAGGGATCTAATAATGCCTTGGATTCAGATTTAGATAGAGGATTACCTTTGATAAGCAAATTTGGAAAGAAACAAGTGAACACTTCACTGATTCTAGATTCTATTTACTTGCGGCACAACAAAAATATTGCAATGATCGCTCTACCAAATCACCTCCAAATATTTTGTAAAAATTATTGAAGATAGAAAACACTTTGTAAAATATCCATTCAAAAATTCAGATCAGTTGGCCATTTGGATCATCCTAGAGAAAATCGCAAAGTTGGACCTCATGCAAAGAGCTCTCTAGAAACAGAGCAAGGCACATCTTACCTCCATTGAAATAGTCCACACACCAATGAGACTTCCTTAATTATCTAATTCATAAGCTAGAATAGAACTATGGAAATGGGAATATAGGAGGCCAAAAATTGGTAGGAGGAGGAAGAAAAAACAAAGTCTTCAACTTATGAAATGCTAGTTTGCACAAGGGGTTGTTTTGGAGGAAAAGATGAAGAATCTAATTCTTCACAACTTTTGCACACCTTTTTCTCTCTATGGCCATGTACCTCACTATATCTATATATATATATATATATATGTAGATTTGTGTGATGCCAAGGTGGCATCACAAATTCCATGAAGGGGGGCGGTGGCCAAGATTGCATAGGTGGCAAGGGAATCCAAATTTCATTTGAATTTCATTTGGATCTTAATTACATTTGGAATCTCATTTCAAATTAATTAAGATGCCATCTCAAATCTCATTTGAGTATTTTCTCCAAAAATTCATTCCTCCTAATTAATCAAATTAAACTCTTTAATTTAATTAATTATGCTTTGACTTAACTCTTTAAGTCAAACTAGCTTAACTCTTTGAGCTTAATTGTTAACTTAACTCTTTAAGTTAACTTGAGCAATTGATGGTCATGTTGGCACTAAATAATTAATTCCTTAATTATTGGTCTAATTTAACTCTTTAAATTAGTTGATCAATTTAATACTTAAATAAATCAAGCAAAAATTGACCTTCAAAGTTGGCACCAAAATTCGGTCCATTAGTATAGAGAGATCCCCTTTTTAACTCCTTAAAAAATTCTCTCTATCAATTAGGAAGCTAATTGGATTTTGTGTGTGACCTAATAGGTTCTACCATTCGTTGGACATGGGCTTACAACATCTTGTGACTTTTGAATATCTTATATTCATTCTAGTTTAAAACTCCTTTTAAACTAGTCGACTCAATTTAATTAATCTTATTAATCTAAGAGTATATAATCTTTATGGTTGATGTCAAACCTCAAGCCTATGGAGCCCAAATAATTGGTTGAAATGAATATTTTAGAGAACTATTACCGCTCTCGAGTGCCATGCAAATATGGTCCTTCCATCTTCTATCTCCCAAAAGAGGCCTAAGGCAAGATATTTATCGACTCACCATTAGCTTTGATACTATATCTCTACTCTCAATGTTCAAATCCATTTGTGTGACCTCACCTTTGGAAAATTCCTTTCCTAAATTGTCACACCACCTCGCGCAAGAATTTCTTGGAATCGATCATTATAGAACACATAGGAGATGTACTCACCCTTCACAATAATGAGAAGTCAAATTCTATCTTGGATCTCACAAACCTCCATCTCAAGTAGCTCATACCTAATCTCAACCTGAAAGACCCACTAAGTGGTCAAGGATGAGATAAAGAATGAGGACTAAACACAAGGTTACCATGGATCGTCAAGTCAGAGGACTAATAATATGCACTAGCATAAATAGGAGAGTTAGCCACTACCAATTTACCACTTTAGCTGTCTAATAGATTCTCTAGTGGGTCTTTAGTGCCTTGTTCTCTAACAAGCACCCCCACTAACTTGCACCTATATCTCATGTAGTTGCTCATAGAATGGAACAATCTCCAATCCTTAGATTTATGCATCGTTACTGCAAGTCTATCTAGATCTTAGATGCCATGTCTCATAAGATCCTATGACTTGAAAGTTTTAAGATCACGACTGTGTGAGACTTATTCTATGGTTACCAAACAAAGTCCCGTAATCTAAGGTGATCTAAGGGCTTCATCTAAATGTAAGTGAAGTCTAATAAAGCATAAGATGAAGGTGGCCATATTGAGAATATCATTCAATCAAGATTGTCTTACAAAGTAATAGTTTGTACAAGGCCAATCTCATTAGCTTGTTGAGCACTATTCCAATAATCTCCCACTTGCTCTATAACCAATGCCCCATGGCATTAAAACCTATATTCTCAATATGTCTTTCAAAGACCTTTTGTGATAAGGGTTTTGTCAGTGGATTTGCTATATTCTTTTTTGAGGTAACTCTTTCCACTCGAATGTTGCCTCTATTAATGATCTCTTAGATTGAATGATTTTGCCTCAATATGTGTTTGGATCACTGATGAGTTCCTGGCTCTTTAGCTCGCGCTACTACCCTATTATTTTCATAGAAGATAACAACTGGCTCAACATTGCTAGGTACTATATTCAACTCTTGAATGAAGTTTTTCATCCAAACACATTCCTTTACAGCTTCTGAAGCCACAATATATTCTACCTCTATAGTTGAGTCGGCTATAGTTTCTTGTTTGGAACTTTTCCAACTTACTGCATTGCCATTGAGGTAAAATATAGATCCAGAAGTAGATTTGAGGTCATCTACATCGGATTGGAAGCAAGAATCCAAAACCCTTTCAAGTTTCAATTCTCCATTGCTATACACTAAAAATAAGTCCTTAGTTTTTCTTAAGTACTTAAGCATTATTTTTACAGCTATCCAGTGACTCTCATTGGGGTTAGAATGGAACCTACTCATAATGCTTAGCGTGTGTGCCATGTCCGATCTAGTATATTGAACTACATACATTATGCTCCCTATTATTGAGGCATAGCATATTTGGGACATTCTTTATTTCTTCTCCTCAGTCTTAGGGGCCATAAACTTAGAGAGACAAATGCTATGTCCCATAGGAAGGAACCCTTTCTTGGATTCTTTCATAGTAAATCTCTTTAGTATTTTGTCAATATACGAGGTTTTGGAAAGTCCTAGCATCTTCCTCAATCTATCTCTATAGATATGTATTCCCAATACATATGATGCTTTTTCCAAATCCTTTATGAAAAATTGTATAGATAACCATACTTTATTACTCTATAACATTCCTACCTCATTCCCAAAGAGAAAGACGTCATTGACATTAAGCACAATAAACTGTACTAAACTCCCACTAGCCTTTTTGTACACACATGGCTCATACACAATTTTAACAAAGCCAAATGATTTAACCATTTTGTCAAAATGTATGTTCCAACTTCAGGATGCGTGTTTAAGTCCATAAATGGACCTTTGGAGCTTGCAAACCTTTTGCTCACTCCCTTTGGATGTAAAACTTTATAGTTGCTCTATATAAGTTTCTTTTTCAATGTCACCATTGAGGAAAGCGATTTCACATCCATTTGCCATATCTCATAGTCATAATGTGCAGCTATGGCTAGTAATATCTAAATGGACTTTGCATAGCAATCGATGAAAATGTTTTTTCAACATCAATACTAGGTCTTTGAGTGTAATCTTTTACCACTAGTTGCACCTTAAAAGTCACTATTTCTCTATCTATCCCAAGCTTTCTCTTATAGATCTACTTGCAACCAACATAAACTATTTCTTTTGGTGGATCTACCAAACTCCATACTTTGTTTGAATATAGGGAGTCTATTTTGAATCTCATGGGATCAAGCTAACGTCCTAAATCTATGTCCGACATAGCTTTCTCATAAGTCTTTGGATCCTCATTCGATTGACCCATCTCATGAAGAAATCCAAATCTTTCGGGTTGCTTTTTGATCTGGTCCAACCTTCTCAGTGGTTGTGTACTAGGTTTTTGCAATTATTTTATTTCCTCTGCTTATGGAATTTCTTGATTGTTTTGAACTTCATCAAGCTCAAAGACAATGCCTTTTCTATATAATAGAAATTTTTTTTCCAAAAGGTGGGTGTTCCTCGAGACTAACACCTTTTGCTTCGAAGGATCATAGAAGTAATACCCTATATACTCTCTTGAGTATCCCACAAACTTGCATAAAGTGGATCTATTATCTAATTTATCCCCTATTATATGTCTTACGTAGGTGAGAGACCCCCAAACCTTTAGATAGTGGTAAAAGAGTACTTTGCCATACCACATCTCATATGGTATTTTTGGTACTGAATTTGAAGGTACTACATTTAGCTACCTCATAGCCGTTTCAAAGGTATACCCCCAAATGGATATGGATATATTAGAAAAACGTATCATAGAAAGTACCATGTCTAACAAGGTGCATTTTCTACTCTTGGCTACTCAATTAAGTTAGGGTGTGCTAGGTGGAGTCCATTGAGGGAGAATTCATTCTTTTTAAGATAATCTAAAAACTCAACACTTGAGTATTCTCTCCCTCGTTCTAATCGAAAGGCTTTAATACTAAGTCCTTTATGTTTTTCTACTTCATTCTTATACTCTTTGAACTTTTCAAAGGCCTCAAACTTGTATTTTATAAGATACACATATCCATATCAACTATGTTCATCGGTGAAAGTGATGAAGTAAGAATAGCCACCTCTCTCACTAACTCTTAGTGGTCCATAAACATCCATATGGATCAAATTTAGAAGACTTGTGGATCATTTCATTTTTCCTACAAATGGACCCTTGGTCATTTTTCCATTTAAACAAGATTTACAAGTGGGAAAGTCCTCAATGCTACTAATGTTTAGGGCTTTGAGAGCTTCTAACTTGCTCATCTTGCTCTTAGAGATATGGCCAAGTCTTGCATGCCAAAAATGGCTTCTTCTTGGATATTTAGCTTCATTTTATTTATTTGAGCATGTATTAGAGGAGTGAGAAAATCAAGCATCTATAATCTATTAACCAATGTACCTTGTGCAATTAAGGAACCATTCCTTAATGCTTTCAACTTTCTATTTGATATTAAAAAATTAAATTCTTCATTATCTAAAATAGGAATTGAAACAATGTTCTTAACAAGATTAGGTACATAGTAAATCGAATCAAGAACAATACAAGAATTTCCTAAGTCTATTGTTAATATTCCTTAGACCTCGACTGCAACTCTTACTCTATTTCCAAGGCAAAGGATTATATCCACTTTATGTAGAATCTTTCCTCATTCCATCCACTGTAAGGAATTATAGAGATGAGAACCACATGCAGCATCAAATACCTATGAGGAAGAATTAGTTTTCAAATCCACCTTAAAGAAAAACATACCCTTCTCAAGAATAGCTAGGTAAGCTTTGTAATTTCTTTTCCAATGACCATTTTCATCACGATGGAAATAATTTGCATCCGTTTTATCCTTCTTCTTAACTCTCTCAAAACGCTTCTTGGGTTCCTTCCTGTTCGAGGAAAAACTCTTCTTCCTCTTACGTCTCTTTCTAAGGCCCCTAGGACCCTTCGACTTGGAGGAAGATGTCATCATAAGAGGTTTTTTTTCTCATCATTGCCTTTGCAATCAATAACATATTTACCAATTTATTAATCGTAACTGTTTTCTTGGACATATTAAAGTTCACAATGAATTGGTGGAATGAGGGTGGCTACGATTGGAGGATCAAATCCACGTAAAAGTCATTCTTTGTAATCACATTAAGTTGTCCAAGCTTTTTGATGAGTCTAATCGTCTTTAGCCTGTGATTAAGGACACTTGCCCCTTCACTCCTCCTTGTCCTAAAGAGCTACTTAAACAAAGTAAATCTTTCATGTCTTATTTGAATACCATACAACTCTTGTAGGTACGTGTAGATCTTAGAAACATGTTTCTTATGTTCATGAATCTTTTGGAGCTCATTGGTCATGGATGCCAACATGAGGCACTTAACTTGTACATCATCATCCATAAATTTTGTGAACACTTCATGAACCTCATTGGTTACATCATCACCCAAAGTGTCCGACAGAATTTGATCAAGAACATATGTCCTCTTATCAGAGTCAAGGGTTATCTTAAGGTTTCTCAACTAATCTTGGAAGTTAGGCCCAGTGATTTTATTGGTTTCCAAAATGTTTGCGAGTGGATTTTTAGCCATTTTTTTATTGAAGATTTCAAAAGTCTACATGAGACGAAAAAAGAGAATTAGCATGTGATTGAGTTTGACATTAAAACATGTTCATGGCCTTTCAAGCATGTTTTTCTCCTATTATTTTATCAAATCCTTTACCCCTAAGAAGAATTCAGGAAATTACATTTCCTAGTGAGAATTAAGACCCCAATGACATGCTAATAGATCCTTGTGGCCGAGTGCCATCCACGAGTAATCAAAGTGTAAGCAACTTTTGCTAATTGCATCTCATGTAACTTTTGATATATTTTGCCTCACTTTTCATATAAACCCACGTGAACATACGCCATCTATACTACTAAATGTTAAGTCAAACCTACTAATCAATCTTTATCTCAAGACGGCCTCACAACATCCTCCTATGACTGAGTGCCAATGAATGAGGGTTCTTAAGTCAAAGTTGTATCTCATGCTAAATGTTTGCTCATAGCTTTCCTCCTAAGTGTGACCCCTAATTATCGAGTGCCATCACACAAAATCGGTAGCATCATCATGGCATATACTATTGGTGGAAAGGTTGGATTAATTAAAACTCTTTTAATTTGTATCCATTTTGACTTAATATTGAAAATACTTAAACATTCTAAGTGGAGGTTTTTGCTTGGAAAGATCTTGTCATTTTATCTTCTTATTTAGGTTCTCTATATTCTAATCATTTATCTCATACATCAATAGGATATGGAAAGCATAAATAAGTAAATAGCTTATCATGATCCTAGGGTGGGATGACCATGAGCCTAACCAAGTGATGCACTTAGAGCCATGAGTGCATCACTTTGGTTGATTTTAAGTAGGTTGAATTAAATTAAACTATTATATGAGTGTATCCCATACATTCATGGGTCTTTAATTGGCATCCATGCCTCCAATGGACTTCTTGCCCCATGCAACATTTACATGAAACAAAAATTCTCACCCTTAGTAGTTCTACTCTCATAACTTTTACAAGATAGTACAAGAGACATGCAAACCCCATTTAATACAACCTATTTGAACAACTTTGAAACAAATAAAATCAATTTAAAAGGCTCATGATCATCCCAATTTATTCATTATTCATTCAACAATTAAATGAACAATAAATAAATATAGAATTATTAATTAATTCCATCAATTAAATGCTCATCTCATAAACAAATAATTGAACCAAGCATAACACTTATGCCATTAATTGGAGATCAACTTTAATCAATTTTCAAAAATATTCAAATATGTAAAGTAGAATTTTGAGGCTTAGCACAATACTTGTGCAACCAATGTGTATAGTGCAAAAACTTGTTGAGTATTAAAGGAGTCGAGAAAACAACTCAAAGCTCACCAATAACACCTAAAACCGGACTTTTTGATAGCCCTCGGTGCACAGCTCAGCAACCCGTGTGCACAGTGTGTGCAAACTGCTCGGTCAATACCTATGGAGCTGCTAGCAGCTTTGGCTTTTGGTGTTCGAGGTTTGCCAAGTGTGTTCTCCACTCAACTTTTATGCACCAACAATTTTAACAAATGTTCTCAACATCATAACACACATTTTAGATCAATTTCAAGATTCAAAACACCTTTTAAAATTGGATATAAAAGTGCTCAAATATGCTTTCAAAAATTGAAAAAAGTAAGAATCAAATTCGTCAAGTAATCTCCAATATAATTCAAATCAAATTGGATCCAAAATAGACCAAAACGCTTTCAGTCATAAGCCAACATGCTCTATCAACATATAGAATCAATTAATGCCAAAACATTTTTCAAAATTAATCACTATGAATTAAAATATACTAACTACATGAATTAATACTTAAATCACATAATAGCATGCTTTTAATTCATCAATCAAGGAGCCACATACAAATCAACCAAATTTCCAAATCCATCAATTGAATTGAGAATAAGGTGACAAAGATCAATCCATCACACGAATTAATCAACCAAGCAAAATCCAAATCTAAGCATGACTTTGGCTTCGATACCACTTAAAAGTGAGTTGGCACTACGATCTACAATCAAAACTTCAAAACATAAAATAACTAGTGCCTACAAGCATTATAAGGATATAATAATGCTTTGGATTCAGATTTAGATAGAGGATTACCTTGATAAGCAAATTCGAAAAGAAACAAGTGAACACTTCACCGATTCCAAATTTTGTCTGTTTGCGGCACAACAAAAGGATTGTGACGATCTCCCTACCAAATTGCTTCAAAAATTTTTTGGAAACATTACTAATGATAGCCAACACCTTGTTGAAACTCCATTCAAAAATTCAGATCAATTGGCCATCTAGATCATCCAAGAGAAATTGCAAAGTCGAATCTCATGCAGAGAGCTCTCTAGAAACAGAGCAAGGCACATGTCTTGCCTCTAATGAAATAGTCCACACACCAGTGAAACTTTCTTAATTCTATAATTCATAAGTTGGAATAGAATTAGATAATTGGAATGAGAAGGCCAAAAATTAGTAGGAGGAGGAAGAAAAAGTTAAGCCTTCAACTCATGAAATGCTGGCTTGCACAAGGGGTTGTTTAGGAGGGAAAGATGAAGAATCTAATTCTTCACACTTTTTGCATACCTTTTTCTCTCTCTAACCATGTACCACACTATGTCTATATATAGATATGGATTTGTGTGATACCAAGGTGGCATCACATATTCCATAAAGGGGGGTGACCAAGATTGCTTAGGTGGCAAGAGAATCCAAATTTCATTTAAATTTCATTTGCTTCTTAATTACATTGGGAATCTCATTTCAAATTAATTAAGATGCCATCTAAAATATTATTTGAGTCTTCCCTCCAAAAATGCATTCTTCTTAATTAATCAAATTAAACTCTTTAATTTAATTAATTGTGCTTTGAGTTAACTCTTTAAGTCAAACTAGCTTAACTCTTTAAGCTTAATTGTTAGCTTAACTCTTTAAGTTAACTTGACCAATTGATGGTCATGTTGGCACCAAAAATATTAACTCCTTAATTATTGGTCTAATTTAACTCTTTAAATTAGTTGATCAATTTAACACTTAACTCAATCAAGCCAAAATTGACCTTCAAAGTTAGCACCAAAATTCGGTCCATTAGGATAGAGAGATCTCTTTTCAAACTCCTTCGAAAATCCTATCCATCAATTAGGAAGCTAATTGGATTTTATGTGTGACCCAATAGGTTCTGCCATTTATTGAACATGGGCTCACAACACCTTATGACTTTTGAATATCTTATATTCATTCTAGTTTCAAACTCCTTTTAAACTAATCGACTTAATTTAATTCTCATTAATCTAAGAGTACCCAATCTATATGGTTAATGTTCAACCTCAAACTCATGGAGCCCAACTAAATGGCCAAAATGAATATTTTGGAGAACTATCATTGCTCTACGCGTGACATGCAAATATAGTCCTTTTATCTCTTATCTCCCGAAAGAGGCTTAGAGCAAGATATTTGTTAGCTCCTAAATTATCACGCCATCTTGCGTAAGCATTTCTTGGAATCAGTCACTATAGAACACATAGGAGATATACTCACCCTTCACAATAGCTAGGAATCAGATTCCATCTTAGATCTCACAAACCTCCATGCCAAGTAGCTCATGCATAATCTCAACCTGAAAGACTCACTAAGTAGTCAAGGATAATTCAAAGCATGAGGACTGAACACAAAGTTTTCATGGACCCTCAGGTCAGAGAACTAATAATATACACTAGTGTAAGCAGAAAAGTTAACCACTACCAACTTTCTACTTTGACTATCTAGTGGACTCTGTAGTGGGTCTTTAGTACCTTGTTTTCTAACAAACACCCACTAACAAGCACCTATATCTCATATAGTTGCTCATGTAATAGAGCAATCTCAAACCCTTGGATTTATGCATCATTAGTACAAGTTTATCTAAATCTTAAATGTCTTATCTCATAAGATCCTATGACATAGAAGTTTTAAGATCACGATCATGTGAGACTTATTCCATGGTTATGAAACTAAGTCCCACAATCGAAGGTGATCTATGGGTTTCATCCAAATGCAAGTGCAACATAATAAAGCATAAGATGAAGGTGACTATATAGAAAATATCATTCAATCAAGATTGTCTTACAAGGTAATAGTTTGTACAACGCCAATCTCATTAGTTTGTTGGGTACTATTCCAATAGAAAGAGATTGGGCTTGGGTGGGTTTTAGTTACGGAGGTATGGGTAAGGTGAATATGGAGTTAATTTAGAGAAATGGTAAACGACAATAGAAGAATCAAAAGAGGTGGTAGACGGTAATGGGCTAGGGTTCATCGTGGTTTTGAATGGCCAATTAGCTAGCTTACCAATGTCAAAAATAGAATTTTTTTGGAGTTTTTGTTCCTAGAGTTGGAAGCACCAATTAGTGGTGGTGGCCTTACCTTTAACAATTGTGCATGGTGGTTCAATGGAGGCGTGTGGCAACTATTTCAAGGCAGTATGTTCCAAATTTGATCCTGGACTTGCCTCAGCTATTCTCGACTTAAGATTAGATCCTAGTTTGACCTAATTTGGGTAATTTTTCAATAATAAAATTGTAATTTGATTAATTTGTTAAGTGTAATTGAATTTTTGGATTAAAGTCTAACTACCTTATGAAATGAGATTATTAAAATGTAATTTAAACTATTATAAGTATTGCACAAATGGATTATAAGACCTAAGCTTGGTTACTTAAGAAATATTAGTTTAAAATTATGTCTTTAGCTAACAACACGACATGCTATCAATGAAATATGGTTGAATTTAATCTAAAGATAAGACATACAAATGTTAGAACAAAAATTAATTATTAGACCTAGACCTAATAAACTCGTAAAACCCAATTGATTTAGGAACCTGAACCCTCATTATGTACTGTAAACAAGTAAAATGACAAATTGAGTTTGATGGAAATAGTTTGAAGATTGAGTTGGCTCGAGCACGTGAAGCTATTGGGATGGTTAAAACATTAAGACAATAAAATGGGAATGAATGGACTTGAGTAAGTAGAGTTTTGTGATACTAAAGTATCATGTAGTTAAAGGATAAAGGCCATTTGAGATAAGATATACTTGAACTCGAGTATCAAAATAATCTTAAGTGTAATAAAGATATTAGCTATAATTATAATTGAGAAGTCAAGGAATGACAGAATGATAATCCAAGTTATGTTATGATAGTTCTTGATTTGACTAGGGAGCTAAGGCTTGCATGTCTGTACAACTGGGAATTTCTCTGCATTTGCTAGGTGAGCTAGTATTAGCTTTCATTGCTGGGAAAAAAACATATAATTGCGATTATGTCTTTATTGTTTGACCTTGATTTTGTTGAGATTCAACTACTAGGGCATGTTAGTTCTATAATATTCACCGATTCTTGTGTTAAAGTTGATAATTTGTTGGAGCTGTTCTACTGCTTTTGATTTTTGAGTCATTATTGATCAAATCTAGTGTGAATTTATACTCAATAGTATGAGATTTTTGTATTGAGGAAAAAACGTATATGCTTGCTAATATACTAACCACTTGATTCCTTTCAATCTATGTATTGAAAATAGTACTACTCATCGCCTTTTTATATGGATTGCTTTTGTTGATATTAAATGACTGATATCGCTTTATCTAGAATGGGTAATTGTGTTGAGGAAATTAAAAAGTGATTTCAAAATATACGTTCCTTTTGACGCCATGATTATCACCTTGAAAAGATTGTTTAAATATTTTATGAAAAAGTTCTCCTACTTCAAATAAGTTGTAACTTGGAAAAACTTCATGTTTTCTAATTTCTATAAATCTTCTCATCCTACTCATCGGATCAAAAATTAAGTGCCACACTTGCAAATAGGGGGTGCATAGTAGGAGCCACCTCTAGAGTCCCGAGGTCAACACCTTCTGATATATTTATTGTACTCTTAATCATTTTTGAATATCTTATTTGGTCGGTATTGTAAAGTATGTACCAGACAGAGCAAAGTGCCACACTAGTTGAAAGAGAATATATAATGGGGGCCACCTCTTGAGTCTGTTGCTATGGGCACCTCTAGATTTTAGTACTAGACATCTTTTAGTTGTATTTTGTACCTCAAATGATAGAATTCTATGTCATCTTTCATGAAATGATGTGGAAGGAACTAAGTGCCATGTGCAGTTGTGCGGTGTGGACTATCTTTAAAATCCTATACACATGACTAGTCAGAATGTAAGAACTAAGTGCTATGTGAGACAAAGCGCTATGCATGTGGAGGCCACCCCTTGAACCTGTGGGACAAAGTGCTATACACGTGGGAGCTACCTTTTGAGCTCGCAAGAGCCACCTTTAGAATCCCAACACCTAGTTTCGTACCTAAGCCAACCACTTTGTTCGTAGAGGGATAAGAAATTTTTATGTTTTTGAAAGTGGAGGGACATGGTAAGAGAACAATCAACAACTTTTATTGAAAAATGCTTGCAAAATTGTAATTAGCTAATTTCTCAACTTGATGTTTACATTTTGAAACTTAGATATTTGTGAAGTCTCATCACTAGTATGGGATGGTGGTAAGATGGGTCACCAAAAATTTTGACTAAAATCTTCTCTCATGATTTCTAGAAATTTTAAATATTTCCATTTATTTTTATATGTTTTGTGAGAAATTGTCACTCTGTTATTATTGTTAGATTGTTTCACTAAGTTATTTAGATTTACATTATTTTATTATTGTTTCCCTCTCTTTACTCCAGATAAGAACAAGTTATGAAGATAGACTAGCCTAGGTGGTAGATAAAGTGATGAGGGTGATATAAGTACTAAGTGGAATTCATGATATATCGATTTATAGTTGTGCCTCCATTGGAGGTTTGTTGTACAAATTAAATATCTAGGATTTTTGAGAAAATTATTCTCTATTATTCAGAAGACTTATGGAATATAGATTTAGGTAAGGTCTTGTATGGGAGCGGCACCTTCTAGCTGAGGTGTTGCAAGATATTTAATTGTAAATTGATACGGATGTAGTAAATGCATATCCAATCCATTTAATCTTCACTTCAAATATATATTTATTGAATATATCCATTTACAAACTTTTAGTCAATTCAACCTTGCATTCCTTAAAGATTCAAGTAAAAAGCATCTTATACGGCAAGACCTTATCCTTGTTCACATAGTAGTATATGATGAATGATTAGGTAATCAAGTTAATCTTGAATGTACTTAAAACAAAATAGATCAAATACACTATCAAAAAATTCATGTTTGTGGTGGGAGAGTCAAGTGCAACATAACTTAGTTTCAAAAATCAGTCGATGAATAAGCCTATCCACTAAAAAACTTCTCAAGCCCCTTTTTATTTCCAAGTCATCTTCTTGGTAGATCTTTATCAAAATAATCATCATTACACAATTCTTTTATCTCAAAATATTTATGTCCGTCATTTTTACAATTCAGAATTTCACATATTTTCTGAATAGTCAATTTTATATGAGTACCATTCACATTTAACTTAATCATGAGATTTCTTTTCTCTTTTCAGAGGTTACGTTCACAAAATATTTAATAACTAATTCTAGATAAAATAATTCCTTAAGCTTCATAATGGAGTCTAAACTAGCCTTTCTAATCATGTCAGGCAACTTAGTATCAAGGGAAAAAAAATAAATAACCAAGCTACCACATTCAATAGTTCTCATTGAAGAAATCCTTCAAAAATAGCATTTCTTTCTCCCCCAGTATCTTCACTTTATTCTTTTTTCACTTCTTCATTTTTTTTTGTTTTCTCCTTGCTTCTTTCACTTGTTGTTAATCCTTTTTCACCACCTCATCGTAACACTTCCTTGTCATTCTACCACTTTTCTCAAAATTGATCTTTGATTCAAATTCTAGTGTGATCTCTAAACTAGTGTTTTTTATTTTCCCTTTAGATGGGATTCCCTTGGATTTCTTAAGATAGATAACTTTCAATAGTGTAGGAGAAGGTTTGAGTTCTTGATTTATATTCAGACTTTTGATAGGTGTCACTTGTTGTTTTTTGGTAGGAAAACGAACAAGCAATCTCAATGTTGCCTCTTGCTTTGTTCTACCTATTATTGGAGTTCTTAGTGAGATGAGAAATTAGGGTTTCTAGTTAAGATGAGAGCAAAAGGGGGGAGGGAGAGAGAGAGAGTTTTGTGAGCAAGTGAGAATGAATGAATGAAATGTGTGTATACAAATATGTTTTCGGCACATAGTAGGACAAATATGCAAATGTGCTGGCAAGTAATGCACTTTAACCAATAAGTAACAAGCAAAATCAATTTTCAATAATCATTTAAAGTCATCGCCTATTAACAATTACTAGTGCATACCACTTAAGGCGGGTAAATTTGAATTTTAAATTCAAAATAATAGTTGAAAAACCTAATCATTTTCCAGCAATTTTTCCCATAAAAGAGCAATACAAATATTAATTTATACCTTAAATAGAAATTTTAGCTCGTATTGCAATCCTTTACGTATTTTTTGCCAAAGCATGTGATTGATTGATTTCCACTATCCCCAGACTATTTTAGATTTTGCTAAAGCAATCTTTCGGAAAAAGCTTGGTGAAAGCATCTACTAACTGAAATTCAATGCACACAAAACAAATGGAAATATCTCCTTTGTTTACATAATCTCGAATAAATTGAAGTTTTATCTCAATATGCTTAATTTGAGAATGATGAATAGGATTCTCAATGATGTTTATAGCACTAGTATTATCACAATATATATGAATATTGCTAAACATTAATCTATAATCACACAAAGTTTGTTTTATCGATAACATTTGTGCATAATAATTACACAAGCAATACATTCAACTTCAATAGTAGAAAAAGGATGGATTTTGTTTCTTACTAAACCATGTAACAAGACTTTGTACTAGAAATTGACATGTATGACTAGTACTCCTACGATCTAATATGCATCCAACATAATCAGCATTTGAGCAATCAATAAATTCAAATTCTTAACATGAAGGATACCATAAGCCACAATTAATATTCCTTCAAGATACCTGAATATATGCTTAATAACAATTAAATGCGATTCTTTAGGATTAGATTGAAACCGAGCCATGTGAGTAGTGAACATGGCATCAAATCTACTAGTAGTTAAATATAAGAGGCTACCAATCATACCTCTATACCTTTTCTCATTAGTTGACTTGCTAGCTTCATTTTTACTAATTTTAGCTCTTATGCTCATATGAGTCAATACTTTCATACAGTTGTCCATCCCAAATTTCTTTTGTAAGTCCTTGGTATACTTTGATTTGCAGATGAAATTGCTTTCGTCTAACTTCTTTACAACTTGTGAATCAAGGAAGTTGCTAAGCTTACCTATGAAGCTCATTACAAATTCTTCTTTTATATACATAGAAAACTCTTTACATAAATGAACATAAGTTGCTCTAAATATAATATTATCAATATTGATTTACACAAGCAACATATCATCATTATGATTTTTTTATAAACAATGTATCATCAACTATAACCATTAAGAATCCTTTGTTTATCAAAATCTTACTCAACTTTTTATACCATGCTCGCGGAGCTTGTTTCACACCATAGAGCTACTTTGGTGAACTTAATCAGTTTCCTACTTACTTTTATTGTCCAACACTTTGCTTAATGTGCATTGGACTTTCTCTTCTTTCCCATCAAAGAAGCATGAAATAAGTCAACACACAGTAGTTTAATTAACATTAGTTAGAAGGAAAGAGAAAAGGTAGAATGCTTGGAAAGAATATTAAGTTACTTGTGGAGTACAAAGCTTTGCTAACGATCATAAGGGGTACTCAAAGTGCAAAGCTCCACCAAGGATCTTGATGGATATATGAAACATAAACCCCCAAAAAACTTCTAAGTGAATCAAAAAGCATAAACTCTTCTTGAGATCCTAAGTGGTCAAGAAGCGGAGAGCTCCACCAAAAATTCTAAGTTACTCATAAAAGCATAAAATGTTGAGAGAATTCTAAGTCATTGTAAAGCCCAAACCTCCACCAGATATCATGAGGCTAAAAATATTCTAAGTCATTCATGGAGCACAAGGCTCCCCTAGCAATCCTAAGGGATTGCTAAAGCATAAAGCTTTGGTAAAGATCCTAACGGATCTTTGAAGTGTAAGAAATCTCTGTGAAAAATTCTAAGTCATTTGTGGAGCTCAAAAATTTACAAAAAATTTTAAAAGATCTTTAGAATTGAAAGCTCCATGAGATATTTAAGTTGCTCATGGAGAAAAAAGCTCCACCAAGGATCCTAGGTGACTCTCAAAGTGTAAAGCTCCACCAAAAGTTCTAAGTTACTCATAGAGTGATGCGATAGATCCCCTAGAGTACAAAACTCCACAAAAAATTTAACTTATAGCTTAAAGTTCTCTAGAGATCATAAATGATTCTCAAAGCATGAAACTCCACTAGAATTCTTGTTTATTCACAAAGCAAAAAGTTCCTTAAAGATCTCAAAGGTAATTGATTCCTAGTTATTTGAGAGGCATGGCAAGGTAACCACATAGTCATCCCTAAAGCTATGGCCCCAAGGTGATCAATAAGAAAAAAAGGTGCTAGTGAAGATTCAAAATGTCTCTATTACTCTAATTTGTTTAAGTAATCTAACCTAATAGGAATGAAAACATTGTAGACTTATATTTTAAACAGTTGCCTTGCCCAAAGAACTAGTGCTATTGTAGAATTGGCTTGCATCATTGCTATATATTTTTCCTTATTGAAGAAGACAACAAAATCGGCATTGGTATTGACAATTCAAGTTTGCAAAGAAAACTAAATTTAACGCCAAAATAAGGATTTCCTTTTTATACACATTATAGGGGAAAAACAAGATAATGTTCCACTCTACAAAATAGGCATTAAATTTTACATTAACCAGTGCTAAGCGCACCCACATGTTTGCTTCCAAAAAATAGGATAGGAAAAAGAAAGAGAATAGAGAAAAAGACAAAAAAGAGAAGTATGCTCAATGCTTGAGTTGGACGGCCAACCAATCAGCTGGGGCTATAAGCAATGTTGTTGAGTTAAAGCTTAGTACTAAACTAAAGTGGCTAACTTTGGTCAGCCACTTTCGCTTGCACTAGTTGCTTGGATGGTTAACTAGTTCTCCAAGGGAATGAAAGCCCAAAGCCCTATATGGGTAGTTGATCTCTTCAATTGCTTATACCTCTACATTATTAGGTCAATTATAAAAAATGATTGAAATTAGTTAATTAAAATCATTATTAATTAACTAATTAGTCCATTAATCATTAATTAAATTAACTAAAATTCAATAAAAATAAATTACTTAATCAAATGATAAAATTAATGAAGTAAAATAAGCAAATACAGTATCATGGTAATGCAAGGTTAAAAATAATAGTTGAAATCATACTTTCAATTTCAAATGTTAATTTCGAATTGAAAGAAAGAGGCTAGATGATATGCTCAATTAAGACGTTAAGAGTATAAAAGTAAAAAATCATAAGAGGCCAAATTAGTCAAATAAAAAAAAACTAGAACCACAAGAAGGACTCCCAAGCTATGTGGACCCAAGCCTACCAAGGACTTAACTAGTATAGAAGCAATTATTTTTAAACTCAAGCTTTAACTTTATACAATCACATTCCAAGTATAGATGCTCAATAATTTAATTAATTTTGAAAAAGGATCCTAAATCCATATCAATGCAACATCAAATATATATCGCATACACATATATGATGTATCTTTATGTAATATTTTTCTTATAAAATTTCTTCAAGCATAAAAAATTATTTTGCTTAATGAATTTTACTCTCTCTCCCCCTTTCTCTATATATAGTTTTCTATTAATGTAATTATTTGTTTGCATTGTAATTGTTGACCTTTTGGTCCAATCATAAGTTTTGATAATGGCAAACCAACCCTCAATACTAATGGTATCTTGAAGTATTATTTCTTAAACACATGGGATCAAGTAAAGTTTAATATCCAATCCAAGTTTTAAAAGACTGTTATGGAGGAAAGAATAATTATAGTTGTCGGCAAGTAGTTAATTAGCACCTATTGGTAGCATCACTTCAAAAATCAAATTTTCATAGGAAAATTGGAAACTTCAACATTTGAATTTGATTTGAATTCAAGGTTTTGAATGTCTCTAGAAAACGTAGTCCATATTGACAACTCACTTACATGAAATAGAAAACGTAGGAAGCTAAATCTAAAAAAACTATAAAGGAAAAATCAAAAAAGACTCCATACTTGTGACTAACATTCATAAATGCTAGTTTGTTTATAAATACTCCAAGATGGACTTCAAATGTAAGAGAGAAAGATTTTGAAACATCTAAGCTTTGCCTTCACCCATTTTCAAGTTTTCTCTAGCAATCCCAAAATCTCTCAAGTCTAACAAGCTTCAACCCAGTTTTCATACTTCAATTCTTAGATTGAAAGTTGAGACCAATCATTGTAATTACTTTATATAAGCTTATCTTCTCTATTCAATAGTGTAAGGTAAAGACTTAACCTTAAAATTGCAGTGCTGGTGTTAAAGGATTTTCTTGGGATGTACTGCTCTCGATTAAAACTTATTCATAAAGTTTAGATGATAAAGAAATTTGTTTCCTTGAGACACATTGATTGAAATCTAAAATTTAGCCATAAAAGTTAGGTTTGAACTTTATCATATTAAAAGCTATTAAAGTGTCGAAGAAATTTGTTTCCTAGTGAAACGCTCATTACAGGTTCAATCTTTGCCATGTAAAAGGATAGGTTTTTGATTGCACCCAAAAAATTCAAGATTTGGTCCTTCTATACCATAAAGGACTAGATTGTTGGTTGAGCCCAAATAAGTGAAGGTTAGGTTCTTTTGTATCTTAAAAAATGAAGATTTTTGGATGAGCCTAAAAAAAGCTAAGGTTCGGTTCTTTTATACCATAAAGGACTAGGTTAGGATTGCTACCATAATAGTTTAGGTATGATTGTTCCTGTTACAAATCTAAGCTAAGATTACTCTCAAAATAACTTGTGAATATGTTGGATTTTATCTTATAAAAGATTGGTTTAATGATTTTTTTTTTTAAAAAAAATCTTAAGTTGAAAAGCTTAGCTAAAGTTGTAGGATCATTTGATCTGAAGCTCTGTATATTTTTGGTGTCCTTTATTTGCTTTACTCTTTACTATTAACCTATTGCTTACTGATCATTGTAGTATACATTGTTTACTTTATTGCTACTAATCAATAACCAATTTAAATGTTGCAAGTATTGAACTAACAATGTTGCTAAGCAATCATTCCTAAAGTCATTTTGCTAGCCAAAAAGTTGAATTAGCATAATTTCACCAATCTTATGTTGAATTTTAGTACCAGAGCAAGTTCACTCAGTATAAAGGCTTAACAAACTTAGTGTAAGATCTGCCATGGCCACTATAAAACTTCATCAAGAAGGATTATCTCACAACTTGCCACCTCTATTTCATGAAACATATTATCCTAGGTGGAAAGAAAAAATGCAAAAATACATCATAGCTCAAGACTTCGATCTATGAAATATCATCACTAGGGAACTGTTTATTCTAACCTTGAAAGATAAAAATGGTATATGAAATAAGATAAGGTTAGAATACAATGCAGAAAATAAGAGACATATTTCTCTCAACGCTAAAGTAGAAAACACTATTGCATGCTCTCTCACAAAGAAGAATGCAAAAGAAATACAGGATTTACTACAAATTGCTCATGAAGGAACAAATTAGGTTCACGTAGAAAGGATTACTATCTTAGTGTATCAATATGAGATGTTTGTAGGGAATAGAGGAGTAAACAGATATTAAATGGGTTAGATATACTATTTTCATATTCGTTTCCATTTAACTTATTGAATATTCGAATATGGATATGGATATGGATTTGATGAATATTTAAGAATGATATCTGAATTTGTATATATCAGATATCGATCGAATTTGAATATATCCGTATTCAATTATAATTATTCAAATGCATTTATATTTGATTAAACTTATTATATTTGAATTATTTTTTTGATATTCATATTCAATGATAATCATTTAGATATTTATTTACAAATATCCAAATACATGAATCTATAAATCTATAACAAATACATATTTTAATTAATAAAAGGAACTATACAATTTCATTACAAAGAAAGCAATCAAATAAGTAGCATAATTTCTAATTAACAATTGACTTTATAATTGATTAGTAGTAGTAGTAGTAGTAGTAGTACTAGTACTAGTAGTAGTAGTAATGGCACTTAAGTGTATTAATTTTAAAGTCAACCAACAATAATTATGTTGATTAATTTTATTCTTCATTTTTTTCCCCTATATTACAATAATTTTTTAAATTTATTCATTTTTCTTTCCAATTCTTCAACTATAATTTATATATGCATATCTGGATTATGAGATTTTTATTAAAAAATATAAATAATATATTATTTAATAAAAATATATTTGGAGTAGATATTAAACAGATTGGATACGCATTTACCATATTTGTATTTATTTATAATTGGATATCAATTAATTGAATATGGTCAATATCCGTTTTAAATAGATACATATAAATTTTGTATAAATAGATATAACTACGAATGATAAATAAAGTTTTGAATATCCATTTACAACCCTAATAGTGAAGCCTAAAGAAAATATAGAGAAAATGTATCAAGATTTATGGAATTCAAAATATCTCAATGCCATTGGTAAAGAAATTTTTGGAACAAAGTAAGGAAATGATGAGGTCTATGCATAGAGAATGGATTCCCAAAGTTACGACAAACCATGAAGTGAAAGATCTTACCAAACTAAGTATGGCTGAACTTATTGCTTTACTGACATCGCATGAGATGAATATTCTAGCTAGGGAACAACTTGCTAAAAGCAAAAGAAAATAGAATGTTACATTTAAGGCCACAAATTAAGATCAACTTGAGGAAGATGGAGCTGACTATAAAGATGAAAATGATGAAGAAATTGTGTTCATTACAAAGTTCCTTAAGTGAAAGAAGAAAGCTTTTCGAAAAAGAGGAAAAATGGAAAATTCAAAAAAAGAAAAGATTCAATTGAAATCCTCAACTATAGTTGTTAGCTATGGATGCCACATGCCTAGACATGTCAATCTATATTGGCCTGAGTTAAGGAAAGCTTCCAATAAGAAGAAGCAACATAAAGTAATGGCATCTACAATAGATGTTGACAAGGAGGAATCAAATGAGCAAGGATCAAACGATGAATTCGCAAACCTTTACTTTATGGCCCAAACTAAGGTACACTTTAATTCTAACTCTAAATATGATGGTACTTGTACTAGTGATTTGAAGATGAATTTCATGTTGCTATTAAGGAATGCAAGAAAAATTTAGAACAACTTGTTGTGAAAAATGATCTTTTGAAGAAAAACATTCAAAACATTTTCCTGAAAACAAAGCATTGGGAAAATAACAAATGAACTATTGCTTTCTTTTGAAGCTTCTGAAATTGAGGTAAAAGTTATTCAAACTAAAAAATTTTCTCTAAAGAATCAAATTAGTGATTTAGTACTCTAATTAGCTATTGTTAATGTTGAGATTGATGCTATTTTAAAAGAAAATTCTTCTTTGAAATGCAAAATCATTTATTGTGATTGTAAAGCTTTTGAACAAGAAAATCTCTTTTTGAAAATGAAGTTCATGAATTAGAAAAGAATCTTGAAAGTTTACAATGAGAAGAGATAAGTTGAATAAGTTACTTGGTATGTAAAATGCATCCTCAAGAAACACTAAAGTCAGTTATGATAAAAACATTAAGAAATTAGGGAAAATACCTATTATATGCTTTTATTATGGAAAAATTAGTCAGGCAACCAAGTCATGCTCTATCAAGATACAAAGGTTAAAGCCAATTATGAATGAATTTTGAAATCTAAGTCGACTAACACTAAAGGACAAAACGAGCACTTAGGTATCTAAACTTGCAACAAACTCTTTGATTGTAGGACTTTCTAGGATGTTATAAAATTGAAAAAAAATGATCCCTGGACAATTGTGCCTCCAAACATAGGTAATCCAACAAAAGTTCGTAGAAATTAATAAAGCAAACTTGGGACATGTTACTTTCACTCATAACACCAAAGGAAAGATTATTGGAACTAGAAAAATTGGAAAGAACTCTTCCACTATTATCAATGATGTATGGCTAGTTGAAGGATTAAAGCATGACCTGCTCACCACAAGATAACTTTTAGATACTAGCTATTATCTAACCTAAAAACCAAAAAAATGCACTATATTGAAAATAAAAAGCTCATCTTTACTACATTAAGAGAAAGAAATGTGTTCTGTGCCTGCTATAATGATCTATCAAATCAAAACGTGAAATGCCTAATGGCTATAGAAGATTCAAGTTAGATATGGTATAGAAGACTTATACATGTCAATATGAAACTCATTTCCAAACTTTCAAAGAAACATCTTGCTAAAGGAGTTCCTAGGTCCAATTAATGAAGAACAAACTGTGTGATGCATGTTAGAAAGGAAAGCAGACAAAGTCTTCATGCAAAGCAAAGAATATGCTAACTACTTCTAAGCTATAGAAACTACTACAGCTTATGATTTTTTCAGTAAAGCTTTGTGCTTCATAACTGACTTGCTATTTTTTTTGCTTTTTTTGGAGTTTCACACTCCGGAGATCATATAGGACTTTTGTGGAACTTTATGCTTTGTGAAAGGACTTAGAATTTCTCACAATCTATACTCTGGAGAGCTCTTATAGGGTTAAGTTATTCCAAGAAGTCTCTAAGGTCTTCTGCAAAGAAGTCATTTTAGGAAGCCTTTAGGGTTTTTCATAGAAATGTTTCAGTAGGGACCCCCTAGAGTAGAGATATTATTTTGGTGAACCCTTGGGTCCTATTCTAAATTCTATTGTTTCCACGCCACTCAAGGTCTTCCAATGTAAGCCTTTATAGAGTTCTCACAATAGACTTGATCTTTGCAAGCCCTCTTGGGTAGTTTTTCAACAATTTTGATTTTTGTGCACCAGTTTAGTAGACTTAAAATAGTTTTATTTTCTGTGAACCCTCATTGGGTATTATATTAGTCTTCATTTATACAAGCCCTCTTAAAGGTCTTATAGTTGTTATTTATTGTTGTTCTTCACAACCTAAGGTCTTATTCTATTACATGGCAACTGTCCTACCACTAAATTGTCATTCCATGCATCTATGGTCTTACCACAAACTGTGCCTAGGCTCTTATGGCTATGTTGCCATTCTATGCACTTAAGGTCTTATTGCAGGGTGCACTTTGGGTTTTACTACTAAGTTGTTGTGTTGTGCTCCTAAGATCTTATTGCAAAGCACCTTAAGTCTTACACTAAGTTGTTATGCCACGCACCTAAAGATTTATTGCTAAGTTGTTTTGTAGAAAAAGCCCCCTAAGATCTCCCATAGAGATGTCATTGCATGCCCTTGAAAGTTCAATGATAAGTCAATTTGCAGTAAAGAAAAATAGGTATTAGAAAGAGTCAAATATTTTAAATAATTCAAAAATAACATTAGCTATCTTGAAAGTTTGGATAGACTTATTCATAAAAGCAAAAAAAAAAAAAAAATGAATGATCCAAAGATACAAAACTTGAATCTAACTTTCCTAGGAGAAGCCAGTCTAGTTAAATAAAATTAACAAACTCTTCATGGGTAAGTCATTATACCTCAATAGTGAGATTATTGAGGTGGAGGCACTGATAAACTTAAACATCCCTTCTCCTTCTATCTTTTATAGCTTGTACATGCTTGTGTTTATCATTTTTTTCCTACTAAGGCATTTTTCATTTTATGCATAATTTAGATCACTGAGTATTGACCCTTCCCAGTTTCATACACTTGAGGTGTGCTTCAATACTGTGTGTATTGACCCTTCTAGTTTCATACACCTCTTCCTAAGTGTACAAGGTGCTAATAAACTCTAAGGGTACTTTAGGGATTGCTCTTACCTCTTGTGAACTTTAGGAGTTATCATAATCCTTCATATTCTAATTATTATTATGCTAATGGCAAAGCTAAGTAGTGTCTCTTCCATAAAAGCTTTGGATTAATTTGGCATCTTCAAATATGGTCAACTAGGCAAGGATATGTCTAAGCACCTCTATCTATTGGCATATTATCTCATACGCTTTCCTCTTCAAATACCATCTCCATCCTTAAAGGTGTTTACCATAATATCTTTAGTAACTTCTACCTTTTTGAGGTTTCCCCAACTCGAAGCTCGCATTAATTCACCTTCTTCTTTTGGTCTCTTACCTTCATGATTTCTTTACTAAATTTGGTTAGTAGGGTGTTGATCTTCTGCAATCGAGTGCCAACCACACATAGTTGGAAAGAGGTGTCATGAACTATAAGTTTTGTAGAGCTCTCACTGTTCACTACAATATTTTTTAAACAATAGTGAGCTAGAAAAGCTGAGATTACTAAGGTACTAATATGTTCATCTTTTTTTGCTTTCAAGTCTCCTGCTTGAAGATGACATTGAATGGTTTGGGGTGCTTTTTGCATTGACAAAGAGCTAATATTGGCAAATGGGCTTAACCTCCATGGCCCTCACATAAGCTTTTAGCCACTAGCTAATTCATCTCCTATGTATCCCCACAAAATCATCAATATAGCTCTACAGTAGATAGGTTACTGGTTCTATATTGTTGTGACTTTCTTCAAGATTCTAAGCCCCATTCTAGAATCTTTCAATGGTCACCGTATTTTGAGTTAGGTTGCTTTTGTAAGGCTACCTTATTGGTTGACGACAAACTTCTCAAGGTATCCTCACTAGGTTAATCTGTTAATTTTGCTCTCAAGTAGTTACTTTTTAGTAATGCATCCTCTAGTGCAATGGAAATGCTAATACTTCTCAAGATTGCATTTGTTACATCTACATCCTCTATAGTTGCTAAGAGAGCATGGGGTCACATAGTGGGGATATTCACCTCACTTGTTAGGACCGTTTGTCATCTTTCATAGTTCTTCATAGGAGCTGTTACTTTTCCAGTGAGGGTGCACTTCTCTACTTGAATTTGGAGGTCCTTCAAATTGGGTACTTAGCTTAGTAGATTTCTTGAACCTCATATATGTGGATTTTTTGAAGCTCCTATGTATAAAGCTTTACTATACAAGGTTGGCAAGAGTTTTGAGCTAACACAAGAAATTTCATGTATTATTTTGATGAAATTCTTATGTAAATCTTCTATTTTTTCATTTTATGATAAATTAATGGATTGCATTCTTGTGGTACCTCAGGTTTCATCAACCTCCGGGAGATTGGTCACCCAATATCAATATGCCACAATAAATGAATAGATTGCAATCTTGTAGTATCTCAAGTTTGATTAATATCTAGGAGATTAGTCACCTTAAATCAATGATGGCCATGGTAGTAATCAGGCATCAAGGTTTGACTACTCATTGAGTTTTGGGATGGCTATGGGGTCACCCCTTTCTTTGATCTATAGCCTTCTATTTTTCTTTAGGTGCTCAAGCACTAATGCCCTATAGGCAATGCTATATAGTGTAAAAGGCCATTATTTTTGTTGCAATCTGTGCTATGGCATCTCTCACCAATACTCTCATGGCCTCCTAAGCAGTCTATAAGATTGGCCCTTTAGGATTCAAGGTTCTATAGTTCAACAATGAACTTTAGTGAGGGATGTTGTGTGACACTCTATGTTGTTTCCTTTGTTGCTATCTATATTATTACTTTTCTACCAATGCCATCTTGGCCTTTCATGTGATCCACAATGTTAGTCCTTCAGAGAGCAAAGCTTATAGCTTGGATGGTATCTCTGGTTTTGAGAGCACACTAGGTGCTCAATTAGTTGTTGAGAAAGGTTGTGCATTCAGTCAACCCTCTTCCCCATTCCCTCCTTGGAGATGTCATTAAGGTACTAAGCTTTAAGTTTTGGATTTTATCTACATTCTTAGCATTCCATATGTTAGAAGAGAGTTTTCCACAGATAGACCTAGATAATGTTGCATTGAAATTAATCTATGGTCCTTTACAAAAATCAAACAAAAAATGTTGCACTTCTACTTTTAGAATATGTTTGATACAACCAGAGCTCAAGTTAAAAAATGACTACTTTTATGACATTTTGGCTTTGGAAATTACTTTTTACACTAGTTAAGTCTTTGATGGGTCTAGGCCCACTTAGGTTAGAGAGTCTATGATCTTAAGTTGGCTTAATGGTTCTTTTGTATTAAATTAATTTGACCTTTTAGTAGATTTTTATAGTTATACCCTTGGTACCTTAATTACATATATCAATCTTAAATATAGATGTGTTTTTGTATGTATATATTGTGATCGATTTATCCCAAGGTATATTATGTACTCTTTCATTCATCCTTGGCATAGGGTAGAGTAAAAGGAACCTTTTATTAAGCAAATGAGTTGCTTATAACATCTTAATACTACTAAAATTGGCTATAAGGACAATTTAATAAATTAACTAAAAATGACTCAATAAGTTAAAGTTAATTATCCAAGTAAAAAGGCCAAAGAGTCCAAAAGTCAAGTTAAGTCCACAAAGAAGAGCTAAGAAAACCCCAACAAGTCTAAGCCTATCAAGACTAAAATCTATAAATACTAAGTTCAAGAAAAAACTTGGGCACAAGAAATCATTCATACTAAGCCATAAATTCAGAGAATCTTTAAGAAGAAAAGATTCTCTATGCGTATTCTAAAGGAAAATAACTAACAAAAATTATTATCTGCTGAAAATAACCTTACTCCATTTTTGTGCAGCATCATTTTTGCACTGTCAATAGGAAATTAAGAAAGAAGTAGAAAACCTAAGGATACAGATAAGATGAAGAGTTTCCAAACTTAGTAATTAGGTAACCTCAGAATCAGAAAATGTGGAAAGGAACTAACTTAAAGTACTATCATGATCTATACTAGAGCTATCTCCCAACATATCTATCCCTCAAAGGAGATGTCTATGAGCTAGGCATCAATTTTTGGAGACCCTGCATTGTTGTTAACCTCTAAGATATTAACAAGTTTACTAGGGAATGTTACTACTCGAGTCCTAGCTAACTTAATCGCTCAACATATGGAGAAACTGCTATAGCTCTGTTCCTTGGACTGAGGGTTTTCGCCATCTCCAGGAGAAACCATCATAAAAACCAACCTAGGACGAGTTAGTGCTCCTTCTTCTCCATCTTTATGTATGAATCTTCTATCCTCCACCAAACAGATTCTTCTGGTTCAAGCCCACAATAACCAAAGTGCATGCTTATGCACTGGTGTCGTAACCCACAAATAGGGTTAAAAGCTTGCTCCTACCAGTGACTTACTTGGAAGCTAATATCTATGAATCATATAATAGATAAGGTAATAATGATCGGCACCCAAGGTGCACAAATGTGACCACTCTAGGTGTTCATAGCTAATATCCAACTTGTTATTATATGAAGAGAGATTCTAAGCAAAGCTTTGTTATGTAGCGACGTCTTGCATCCCCCTCAGAAGATGATGAAATATATGAAGAAGAAAAAGTTGAGCAAATGATGCCCTTTAACCATCACTGTGAGCACATCAGTGAGTGGTATAGACATATGAAGGATGATATTGAGAGGCTGATCCAAAAAAGACATCTTATGAAGTATATAACATAGAGGCTAAACAATCTTAAGAAAGCTCTAGAAGTTGGAAAGAATAGATATTGCTAGCCATGGTCGACAAATATCCAAAGGTTGCCAACCAGCAATATCCATACAATAGAGATTATCTCCTGACTATCATGGCGCTCTTGATGCTATTGGGAGGACCAACCATTGTATATAATGCTAATACTAAGAAGATAATAGTGAAAGAGATACCATGCGAGCAAGCCCATATCATTGATCTTATGTTATTGGAAGACAACCCCCAACAACAAGCGACACTCCAAAAAACCTAATGCATCAAAGGCCACAAAGCTTATGTGTTGCAATCCTCTCATAGCTCCAAAAAACCTTAAGCATGAAAGAATAAACAAAGATGAGGGCAAGAAATGGTGACTCCCCAAGAAACTAACGAACCCAAGATGCAGAAGTTAAGAGCTATCCTTAGTTAAGGGTAAGTTGTAAATATGTAACAAGCTAAATGAGCAACACTATAATAAACACCCCTTACAACTAAGAGGGTTAAGATTCTTTGAGTTGCCACACTATGAAGCCTGATTGGATACTTCCCAATGGACAAGGAAAGTATAAGAAAGCAAAGATCCCAAAAGTGTTATAACTTTCATAATTTTGGTGGACATACCATAGACAAAAGCTAGTAACTGAAAGACAAGTTTACAGTGTTGATCTTACAAGTGTACCTCAATGAATATATTAATGCACAAAGAAATTTCCTTAAAGGATAGTCTTATACAAAAATACCCATGTTTGGGAGTGGAGTTTGTACTAAACACAGAAATGGGACTAGCTCTTGTAATAGAAGCTGCTAAAACAACTCAAAGAGCTCTACCCGAAGTTCAACCCTTAACTTTGTAGCTTTAGAGAACACCAACTATCCTATTGAAAGGACTACCCAAGGGATAGTACCATATAAAGTTGTACATGGAAAGACAATAGGCTAATAGACTCCAAAAATTCTGAGATCACCGTTATAGTAGCACCTCAAGGTTGTACCATACACTTGGTATTGACAACAACTATGGTCATTTCCTATTTCTTCTAAGAGTATTCTTATTCATTTTAAGCATTTTTTAACTCCCTTCTTATAATTTGAGTAAGGCCTATGCACCTCGGAATGACACTCCTTTTTGTTATTAATAATTTCTTGAGTAAATATGTGTTCTTCACATTATTGTTTTCTCTTTTATTGCTTTGATCGTTTCAGTAACTGCACATCCTCCTTGAAGAACTCTTGAAGAGCCTTTTACATAAACCCATTATAGGTCCCTAGAGGTACGTGGTAGCACTAGTGTAATCCTAGTATACAACCCTCTAAGGGCGTGTGGTTGCAGGTGTAATCTTACTATAAGCCTTTAGGGAGGCATGTCGCAAATCCTCTAGAAAAGATAACTAAAGGTCCACCTCGGAGGCATGTGGCAACTTCTCTACAAAAGCCCACTAGGATGCACATGGCAACTCCTTTAAGGAAGACCACTAGTGGATATAAGAAATCATTCGCAAAAGAAAGAACCAAAGTTAAGACTAAAATCTAAATGTATCGAGTTCCAGAAAGAACTTTGGCACAATAAATGATTCAAAAAAATGTCAAACTTTGAGAATCTTGGAGAATAAAAGATCTCTCTATACGTGTTCTAGGGGAAAGAACCAATAAGAATTGCTATCTACAAGAAAGGACCCTGCTCCAACTCCGTGCAACATTACATCTTATAAAATGTTTAATAACTTGAAAAAAGATATGTAGTGTTGAGTAATTTTTTTAAGGATTATAGCTTTCCAAAAGAAAATATTAGAATTTTATAATTTTTTTTTAAAGTAAGGAATTTCTAATTTATTTTTAAAATTTTAATAAACTCTTTTAATTTTAACCATATAAAATATGAAATTATATTACTTAATCATATAAATCAATACATTTTATTTTATTTAAATACTTTAAAAGCTTTTTCTCAAATAAAAATATAATAATTTATAAATTTTAAAAATATTTTATAAAATATTTAAATTTATAAAATATTTTAAGTAGGTTTATCCCAAACACATTCAAATTTTATGTTCACCCTAAAATGTAACATGGATTTGGACTTAGGGCTAGATTGGTTGGAATGAAAAAGTGTGATAGAGTAATTTTGTCCAGATTTATCATGAATTTAGTTTGAATGAAAATAAACACAAAGGCCCACATTAATCTTACTCGCCCATCCTTATAAAACCAGAAGGTGGGATAACTTAACGCACTTGACAACTGGGTTTATTTATCCATTGCTCGATTTGTTTTCTAACATCAATATATATGCATATATGTATATAAATATGATCCTATAAATTATTATACAAACCAAGTTATTACACAATTATTTAAAAAAAAAGCCCAAATACCTTACTAATCACGTGAAAAACAATCATGAGATAAATTAAAAATTCAACCAAACTAACCCTTTTTTGCTAATAATCAATTGCTTTTGTGGTGCATACACATATTATCTCTATATGACATTATCCTTTTATAATTAAAGATGACTTTTTCCGTCTCATTATTATGCCACTAATTGTTTCTTTCTTTTTCCTCTTATTTTTTTATTTCTTCTTTTCCTACACTCTTTGCAATTTCCACTGGTTTCTGTCCAATTGTCACAATTTTTTCCGCCCTTTTCTACATAAACATCTCCTTTTCTATCTCAAAAATATTTTTTGTGGTCTTCAATGACTTATTTTAGTTTATATTTTTCACGTTATTTTTTTTAACACCTCAAAATTTTATGATTTATAGAATTTAAATTTTGTTATTTTTAATTTTGTGAAATTTAATTATTCCTTATATCATTATTATTTATTTTATGATTTTTTGATTAATTATTTATTTTCACAATTTTTGGGTTAATTTATAATTTTAGAAACTTTATTTAATTATATTTGATAGTTTGTGGTTAATTGGTAATATTTGAAAACCTAATTGGACTAAAATTGAAATTATTGGGGTCTGTATGGAATCATTCTAGTCAACTAGGGTCAAGACAGTATTTTAATTAAATGGTAGACTTAATTTATTAACTTAATTAGACTAAGGACTAAATTGAAATTTCAAAAAGATGAATTTTATAAAATATAATTTGTCTTTGTTTCTTCATCACATCATCTTCTCCATTTCGTTTTCATTATTCACCATCACCACACCCTCTCTTACCTTCACCATCTCTCTCTCCGACCACCATCTCTAACCACCAACACCATCAATCACTCCCCACACCCCTCAGCTTTCAACCAATACCACCATGCATAGCTGAATCCCACTTTAGCGAGCCACCGTGAAAGAAAGATCGAGAACAACTTCATGGTGGACAAAGTGAGCCTTCAGCTTCCAATACCCCAACCCCATTTCTAAAGACTAGTCTGGGAAGTACTCAGCAGGGGGAACATCGTGGAGGCATTGCATGGTGATGAAACACAATGGCAATGGCTGAAAATGAGGTTTTAGATACAGCGATGGAATGGTGCTTTTGAGGCTGTGATTAGTGATTAAAGGTCTTCCGAGCCTCAAAACTGAAAACTAAAAAGACCATTGGATTCAATAGTAAGAAAGGAGGCAAAGGGCGGTGGTTATAACCTTTTCCAGAGGTAGCGGACGACAAAGAGGTAGTTTTACCTCCTCAACGTGATGAATGTAATCATGTAATTGGTTTGTGGTTTTGAAACCCTGATTGGCCAACTCTTGGGTTAAGGCTTAAAATTGATTTATATGTATATGCATGTACATTACACCATTCTTTCCATTAAACCATGTGTTATGTCCAAATTTAGAAATTTAGTATGATTGATCTGTATATGTATATATATATATATACAAGTGTATAATCTCCCTTGCAAGGGCATTGTACGATTTTGAGATCTCGTCATGTCTTGTTATGTGCCAAACTTGGAATAAATAGGTTATTTAAGTGACTAACTATACATTGAGGATTATATAATGTAAGACGTAAGTGGTATTGGTCGAAGATTGATTTTGAAGAATTAAGTTATTATTGTGGGTTTAAAATGATATCATGAGAATAATTTGATATCATGAGAATACATAGGTAATTAAGAACTTGATATCATACTAATTTTGGAACTGATATATATAAACCTCATGGCTATTTCTAAAATGATCGATTTAATTAAGGCCATGTGTAGATAGTGTCTGTTGAGTCCTTATTGTCATAATAATCAATAAGTTAGTGGATTTGGAATAGTAATGGTGTAATTGTAGTAGGCTATTAGAGTTAAATATGAATTTTGATTATGAATATATTATTTTGGGTTTTGTGATGACAAAGTGGGTCTTGTCAATTAGTAGATTGCGGCCTTTGATTGTTTTGCTAAAACTACAAGAGGTAAAGGTCCATCAGTCGGTATTTGCTTGTTTAAGCTTAATCAATACTTGTTGTACCCCTATGAGGGTTTGCCAATCTGGTATCTTTTCTGCCTATCTGTTATTTGTGATATGTCTCTATGTGGATTTTCTATTTTTGTACCATACTCTATTTGTTTGAAATCTGCAATGTGTTTGAAATCTAAATTGTTATTTGCTGTCTAAGTTGAGCACCCCTATGAGGGTTATCATTTGATATTGATTTTATTTTATTATCTAATATTTGATTTGAACACCCCGTGAGGGTTATTCTTCAACATCAAATCTATTTTTGTTTGTTCGAGTGCTTAAAATTCTCTTCATGTTGTCAGATTTCTGTCCCTTATACCCTAACCTTGTTGGCTTACCCCTTGATCTTGATGAATGTGAAAGTGATATTGTAATGATCTGGTAGACCTAATTATGTTAATAGTTCTTTTAATTGTTCATGTATCTTGTTATTAGAATAAGCCTTGCTGGCCATTGTTGAATATCATTCTAGTTATTGCTTGAAAGTGAATTGTTATCAATTAGCATTGTATCATGCCACCTATGGAGATGCCTTTGGGAAGTTTCCACCTAAAGGGATGCCACGAGAAGTTGGGCTCAAGGTTAGGTCCAGAACGATAGCCGAGCGGAACGGATCGATACTGATAGGTCTTCTAACTAGTACCCATCTAAGATTCTAACTTACAGGTAGTTAAACACTGGGTTGTGTGCTCGAGCAAATGGAGAGATAAGGGAAAGTTCATGTGTTCAAATTAAAACTAATTCTTATTAGTCATGATTTGATCATCTGAATTGCTATCAAAAGTTCTTGTCATTGTTGTGACAATTCAATAATTTCTCTCCAACTTCTATTATATATTTCCCTCACTGAGCCTTGTAGACTCACCCTCCTTGTTATCCTTTATTTTTCCCAGACGAGTCGAGGTGAAAGGCAGATGATCATATTTTTTGTTGAAAGTCATTTTGTAATAGATTAGGTGTATTGGTGTACATATAGTTGCCACCTAATTGAGACTGTTATCTTGGAGGCGTTATGTAAATGTTGTATGATCTTAAGATACTTGGATTGTATGTTTTTCATGCTTTTTGGAGTGATCTTCTGGGTTAGTGTGAGTTGATTTACTTTTAAGATAATTAAATTTCAGATTTTCTAGTTATCATTTGATTGGATTTCATGCTTGGATTAGTGGTTCCTTTGCGTAAGGTGATGCTCCGACTAAGGGTGCCACATTTTTTTTCTTTTATATAGATTTTAGAGAAATAAAATTTTATAAGAAGTTAAGCGTGCGGCACACTAGCCGCTAAAGAACTATTTTGACCCGGCCGCTTTCACATTTTTTGACCCATTTTACCATCCACAAACAAAATGTTCACGGAGAAAAAATTAATATATATAAATATTGTTAATTTGTGGTGTATAGACTCATTTATTATAATTATCTAAAATGACCATTAACTTTGTTACACCGCAACTCAATATCGCTAGACTTTAGAATAATAATGAATTTAACGTAAAAAAAAATTTATAACCTGTACTTAATTATGAACAGATAATAATTCCATTAGTATGCAATTAGATATAGAGAGAGTCAAACTTTAAGAGAGATGGCATTGTCTCCTAAATTTTGAAGAGGTCTGACTAAATTTATTTCGAATATTTTATTTTGAAATAAATTAGCAAAAAAAAAATTGTAAAATTTATAAGATACAATTGTAATAGTAAGTTTACAAAATACATAACTAATTTTGAATAAATTTGTTGACATCTAATAAAATAAATTGAGATTTTATTCTTCTTTTTTTATGAGCCTATAAAATTTTAAATATCTTTTTTTAAGAATTTATAAATATATTTAACAAAATTTTATTAAATATTCTAAGATATCTTATAAGCTTTTCAATATTTTAAGATTAAATTCATTTTGCTCCCTTGTACTCTGACCATCGTGCCAAAACCCCTTTGTACTATAAAATTTTTAAAAATTCTCCTGAACCCTTTTTTCCATTACTTTATTAACAATTGAGTAATTGATGTATAATTTTACAAGTTGTCCGTTTGATGTGAATAAGAGTTTAATTCATTTTCCCCTTGTATTATAAGCATCGTATTAAAGACCCCTACATTATTAAAACATTGACAACCCCCCAAACCTCTCCTTCCCTTGATAAACCAACTAAAAATTAGATCATGCTCTATTTCTATGACTTTAACATCAACATTTCATCTCCCCAGCTACGATTTTCATTAGTTTAGATTTATGACAATGTCAAGGAAGTATTTCAATATATGTGATAAGAGAATAGAGATTGGACCATCATTATTGAAATTTATGAACCAATTATGAACCAATAGAATTAAAAAAAAAAATGAAGAGCTTGCAAGAAATAAATGAAACTTGAACTTCCAATGAAAAGCTACATTGGAACACCACATACCTAACAATACCAAACACTAAGCAGATGGTGAAGGACCAAGCATTGGAAGCAAAGTTGAGTATAATGAAGCATCAACCAAACAAATATAAGTTGAAAATTGTATCAAATTATTTGTTATTACACTGTGTATCTTAGTATTGTTGTAAGATTGTGGGGTGGAAAAAAGCAAATATAATATATTCAATTATGTTTTATTTCACTTGTAATCTAACATTACCTAATCATAATAGCGAAACATAATAGTAATACTTTAGTTGAATACTCTAATTGAAAAAAATTACCAAATTTTAGGTTTCAAGATTGAGAGTATGCCAATGGATTCAACTTTAAAAACTCTTTAATAGCTAATTTTTGTTGTTTCTCCTACAAATTTATAGTCCTTTTGAGTTCAACCATCAAATTTTTGTAGAATTTTTAAGTTCAAGATGTATTCCTATGTTCGTGGGTGATCAAATCTATTTGTAAGCGTCCTCATTGACCTTTGGTTTCTTCTCTAAAATATTAGGTTCTCAAGACATAAGGGGTTTAAGGAAATTTTTAGAAGTTATTGTAACATAAGGGAGTTTTTGAAACAGCCCCTATAATACTATGAGGCAAAATGAATTTAATAAGAAAAAATGCCACTTGTCCCAAGTTTTTTGGTAATTAAATAATTTCATAAGGTCTATATTAGTAACTTAAACTTAAATATTAATGTTATTTGGTTGGTTAACTAATGATAGGAGGCATTGAGTGGAGTTTTTGAAGGTTTTTAGGGTATAAGGGGCTTTTTAATACAATCCCATAATATAAGGTGAAAAAAAATTTAACGTTATTTTTAAATAATTTATAAATTCAGCATACACCCTTACCCAACGTTACCCCTCTTTTGCTAAAATGCGACTCCCACTCTATCTTCTAAATGGAGAAGCAACAAGTTCTCATTAATTTATTTGACTTGCATATACCTTTTTCCATTTGTATCTAAAAGATGTCACATTTGGTGATTTGCTAATAAAGACTTAATAATTGTTGAGATCACAAATTTAATCAAACATAATTAATAAGTAGCCTTGAAAAGTCAGTGCATGATCATTCATAAGTCATATTATATGAAATTGCATGTTTCTTATAAATATCGTATCTCCTATTATTTTCAACATTTTATAATTTTTGTAAACGGCATAAATTGAAGCATTTTCATTGATATTCAAATTAAATCATTTTTATTTGAATTAAAGATAAAAATTCACATTGCATATCATTTTCAGGCATTGAGAACCTAAATCATCACCTATAATTTGATCGGAAAATTTTGAATCACATATTAAATTCATCGAACCATGATTTTATAAGATTTTGGGGATAGTAGGTGGTAATTTGGTGGGTTCGAGTGATAATTGGTGCTCAAGTTGCCCAACCCACGTCTTAAAAATTTCTAGTGATTATAACATTTCTTTTTATTAAGTTGGTATATCAACTAGAGAAAAAAAAAAACTACAGTAGTCCACAATTCTACATATTTTAAATACAATATAAATAATAGCAATAAGGAAAAAAAATAAAGAAATAAAGGTCATGGTAGCCATCATTCACGCCAAGTATGTTTGTTGCACTAATGTGTCGCTTAGGCATTGCATTTGACGATTATCATTGTATAATATAAATAAATACATTCTAAATACTATTCGCATTTCGCTTTGTAGAACTATATTAATTTTTTACTTTAGTTTTCTAAAGGTGTAGAAAAACTCATAATTTTCTATTTTTATTAAAATAAATCTAGGCATCCGTATCTTTTGTATTTTATTTATTTTTTCAATAGGTGGAGATTTTAATTTTCTGTGAAACGAATATTACATGATTATATATGAAAGTTTCTCTTATATATATATATATATATATATAAACAAGAAAGCTTATCAAAAGAGCTTGGATGTTATAGGGTTGTTTCACCTAAGCTTTTGGATGTGTTCTTCGTTCTTTTTGGTACAAAGTTGCTTACAAAATTAAACAACTTTGACACCACAATCTAGATACTTGCAGAGATGTATTTTTGTATATATTTATCACACACTTTTTGCACACACTCAAATTCGAATATTCTTTCTTTTCCATGCACTTTCAAATTCTCGAAATCATATTTATGTAATGGTTGGGTGGTGAGGAGTTATGCTAGAAGTTGGGGTTTGAGGTGGTTTCTTCAGTCCTTTTACTCCCCATGCCCATTTGTTAAAATAGGTTGGTTATCAACTTGGTCAACCCACATTAGTGACCTAAATGAATATGTTTCAACCCATATGGTTGACCCATTTTATTTGTCCAACATTTCCCACCCACACATGAGGGTTCACATCACATTTAAACTTATCATTTTTATACAAAATTCTTTTCTCAACAATTAATACTTGCAAGTAAGTCATTGACCAAAGAGCGCATGTGAGCACAAATGTTATACACCAATTAACGATATATATATATATATATATATAGCTACTCAAAAAATTAAAATGAGGATATTCTAAACTGGTTATACCCCCCAAATTTCTTTTAGACTATGCTAGTAAACATATCTTTCAATCCCTCAAATATTTAAAGCATACTTGACCTTTTATTGTATTCACAATTATATTTCACTTGACATAATTGGCTAGCGGGTGAATATTAATCAGTATCAATCAAGGATAATCTTTCTTTTCAATTAGTAACTTATGATCATCATTTAGCTGTTTTCCTAGACATACACCACATTACCATATCATTAATAGTTATTGGTGACATGCTAAAATAGCAATATTCTAGTATGATTTCAATATACTATTGAAAGTCATAAAAGTATTAAATGAGATTCTAATAAATCTATGGGTCTCACATAATGAGAAAGTAGGGATATATTTACTCAATTCCTAAATGGTCACTTGGCACATAAATATGAAATGCATGTTACGATGCCTTCATTCTTGATTGTAAGTGTATGTCAATGAATTATACAGATCGAAGTTCAAGTATATTGATCTACTTAAGCTCAGTTTTCTTCTATTATATCCTCAATAACTCAACAGTTTCAAGAAAACTTAAATCTAGCCTTTTTAACAAGTCTAGTGGATTGCATTGATCCATTTAACTTTTGAATAACAAAATAAAATAGTCTCATCTCTACACATTTCCAAATGTCAGAGGTGATTGCTTATGTGAGAGAATTAATCTCAATTTGTCTTACATACTTCATTAAATAAATGATACGTATATATATATAAAGAAATGAATATCATTCATTGCATGGGCGTAATCATTCATATATACAGAAACATATAAAACATCTTTCAAACATACACAATCCTAAAGCTCTAACATGACCAACACATACATCTCTAGGTATTAGCTTAGTAAGAGGATCATCCAACATTGCATGCATGGATACGTACTTCCAGGTCACCTTTTTTTTTCTTAACAATGTCACATACAAATTATATTTTTGGTCTATATGTTTGGTTTTCCATTATATTTGGAATCTTTAGTATAAGAAATAGTTGCATGACTGTCACAAAAAATAATCAGAGCTCCTACACAATTGTTTAAAGTTTTGATGTATTTCAAGAACTTCTTAACAAAACAGCGTAAACTATAGATAAGCAAACCACAAATTCTACTTCCATTGTGGATAAAGATATATAGGTTTGCTTCTTGCTACTCCAAGAGATAGTAGCACCATTAAGCAAGAATGCATATCCAGATTTGGACTTACGTTTGTATAATATATCTATCTAATCAGCATTTGTGTATTCTCTCAACCACAAATTCTTTCCTTGATAACATAGTAAATAAGTTGTGGTGTCCTTGAAGCATCTTAAAATCCTTTTAATTGTGTCTTTGTTCTAAATCAGATTGATATCGACTAACTAGACCTATAGCACAACATATATCAAGAGAAGTGTACATCATAGCATACATAAAGCTTCCAACACTAGCAAATAACACTTTAGACATTTCTTCTTTTTCTTATAAAATTTTTGGACATATTTCACAACTCAAACCTTTGCCTTTTGCATAAGTGTATCTATAGGTTTGTAGTTATCCATTCTAAATTGCCCCATAATCTTTCAACATAAAGCCTTTGAGAGAACCCAATTAGCTTTCTAGAATAATATCTATGGATCTTTACCCCAAGTATATAGTCTGCTTCACCTACATCCTTCATTTTAAAGTTAGAGGATAACCATTTCTTAATGGTGTTCAGGTACTCCTTATCATTTAAGGCTAACAAAATGTTATACATAAAGTGACATAATTACAAATTTCTTGTTGGACCTTTTGACATAAACACAACAATCCTCATTAATCTTGATGAGACATATGAGACTACAACTCGATGAGATCTCAAATACCACTATCTATAAAACTGCTTTAAACTTTAAATTGATCCTCTCAAATTGCAAACATTCTTTTCATATCTTTCAAGAATGAAACCTTCTAGTTGTACTAATATATCTCTTCTTCAAGATCTTTATTAAGAAATACAGTCTTCACATCCATTCGATGTAATTCTAAGTCTATATTAGCCATAATAGCTAAAAAAAGGCGAATAGAGGCAAATCTCGTCACGGGCAAAAATGTTTCTTCAGTATCAATACCTTCTTGTTATGTATAACCTTTTGTCATTTGGTGAGCCTTATACCTCTCAATGGTTCCCATTGCTTTGCACTTAATTTTGAGAATGAATTTTTTCCTAGTAGCTTTATGTCCATGAGAAGGTCAATAAATTCCTATACTTAGTTTGATTACATGGACTCCATTTTTATTTCCAATGTATTTTTCTACTCATCCTTTGCAGGACATGATAGTGCTTCATTCACAATTTTAAGCTCATTAGTATCTTCTAAACAAACTATATGAACATGATCTTTAGACCCAATTTTACTATCAAGATAAGTCATAAAAGCATGGCCCTCAATTTCAAAATGATATCTGGGCATGATTTTCTTATTACTTTCTTAGGATTGAGATTCAAATAGATCATTTAGACTTAGATTGCTCATATTGGTATTAAGTGGTAACATATTCTTTTCAATTTTCATTGATTTAGTTGGCATTTAGCCATCTATTAAATGTGTCAACTCAAATAAAGGTTTATTTTCCTTTATTTCACATAATAGTTTTCCAAAACAATTGCATTCCTTGATTTAATTTCAATTAGGCTTCCATCATCTCATTCTCCTATGGACACATAACCTTTAAATTGATCATGGCATCTAATAAAAACACACTTCTTTTCTCCAAGACCTAATTTTCCAAATTTAGTGGAAAGATCATTGATGTAAATAGTACTCTCCAAGGTCTAAGGTTGTTTAGATCAAGCTTTCTATCGGTCCAAAGCTCATAAAGAGTTGAAGGTATTGATTTAAAAGATACTCTATTCAATATGTAAGATACAAATAACAAAGCATCTCGTTATAAGGTGATTGGCAAATTAGCTTATGCCATCATGGACCTCTTCATATCTAGCAATATTTTATTTCTCCTTTTAGTTCAAAAAATCATTAATGTAGCTAATACATCCCCAAGGTCTAAGGTTGTTTAGATAGGCTTCTTACCTGTCCAAAGTTCATAAAGAGTTAAAAGGTACTAATTTAGAAAGCACTTTATTCAATACGTAAGATGCAAATAATAGAGCATTTCCCCATAAGACGATTGGCAAGTTAGCTTGCGCCATGATGGACCTCTTCGTATCCAAAATGTTCTATTTTTCCTTTCAGCAACACCATTTTGTTGCAAAGTGTGAGGAATGGTTAATTATCTGATGATGTCTATTTTATTACATAACTCTTTAAATTGATTAGATACATATTCACAACCTTGATTAGTTCTCAATAATTTGATCTTCCTATCCACTTGATTTTCCACTTTATTTACATAATGTCTAAAATAATCAAGTGCTTCAAACTTCTAAGAAATTGAATAGACATAACTAATATACGTGAAATCATCTATAAATATAATAAAATATGAAGCTCCATGTCTAGCCCTCAAATTCATTAGATCGTGAACATTAGAGTGAATCAAATGTAATGGATATTTAGCTCTTATGGCCCTTCCAAATGGCTTACAAGTCATTTTACTAACATGACAATCTTCACAATGGATAAATTAACTTAGGAAATTAATCCATTAGTCCTTTTCTTGTAAGTCAATTCATTCTATCTTGCCCTACCTAGCATAGCATGCCAAACATTAACATCAACATGTGCATTACTAAAAGAAAAAACATTTAACAAATAACAACCATCAATGTAATCAATTAACATTTGTCACAATGCAAAATGAAAGACCATCCCTAACGTGTCCATCACCACAAAACAAACTATCATGATAAATGTCATCAACATCATAAAACAAAGTTCAAACTAAAACCCAAATTTAGAAAAACAACAATAGAAACTGGATTTTATCGAATTTCTAGAGCAAATAAGACGTCATATAGAATGAGAGTTCAACCACTTGCAACTCCAGCTTGCAAATTAATGTCAATCTCTTTAACCTCAAATTTTGCACCCTTACATACATCCATCTTGTACTAGAATAAATTCAATGATAATCTACAAAAGCTTCTCAATTTCTAGTCACATGGTTTGTGGCTCCTAAGTTTATAATCCAAACAAGATAAGATTCAGTGAGCAAGATAGTACTAGAGACATTAGCAAAGCTAGATAAATAAATTTAAGTGCTAACTTTCATTTTGGAGACTTAGGACACTCACGAAAAAAGTGACAAAACTTGTTACAATTGAAGAACTTCAATTTGCTCTTATCCTTTTTTTTTTCTCAAACTTTCTCTTACTATCGTTGCTACTATTATGGTTATGGTTATTGTTCTACCTTAGACCTCCTCTATTTATCTTCCACCACGTGGTTTTATTATAGTTTTTTTTGCACTTATGACTAGAGGATTTCTAAGAACTAGACACAAAAATAAAAGAATTTGCTATAGATTCAACAGTACTAAGCTATCGTCCTCAAGCTTAACAATGCGAGCAGCTTTAGTAAAAGTCTTAATACTGTCATTATGAGTTAGGTTGACTTTTAAATGTTCGCACATATCAGGAAAAGATTGAATCAAAGTTTGAACTTGCTTCTCATTAGAAAGGATATGACCAATGGACTTGAGTTCACTAATCATGTTTTAGATCACCCTTAAATGTTGCTTGATACTATGATCGCGCAGCTTTTTGTAGGTGTCAAACTTGATAGTCAATTATCTCATATGAGTGATGATCATACTCCTATATTTCTCCCTCATGTACATCCTGTGTCATGGATAGTAGGATGTTGCTTACACTTATAAATTATATCATCAACCACAAACCTTACCAGAATAGCTTGAGTAATGGAATCATTCTCTTTCCATACCAAGTAAGCCTCTTGATCCCTCTTTTGTTGAGCATCATTACCTACACCAAGTTGTTGCATAACTTGGTTGATAACTTCCAAGGTGTCTTGCTCCTGGAAAGCACATATCAAATCTTAAGATGCCAGGTGTCATAGTTGTCACCATCCAACTTGTCACCTTTGTTAAGGTCAACAATGATTGACTTTGATGCCATGTTCTGATTATTAAGAGATGATAAACAAATTATGATTCATGCCTAATTAATATATATTATTTTGTACTAAACCAATTGATATTTATGTGATGAGTCAATATAAGGTTTCAATTTGAAAGCGAACAACATTTTCAATCATCATCTAGACCAAATATCATATCACTATAAATTCAATGTGTTTTAATGAGAGAACAATAATTCATCTAACCTAACTACCACTCAATAAAGCATTACCATAAAAATGTGAATATGTAAGAGCCTATTTCATCAAGAAAATGAATGTGTATTACCCATAACATAGATTTTCAAGATTATCCACAACATAGAAAAGTAATACACATCTTAAAAAATGAGTGGAGAAATATTTACAAGCAAAAATGTTGTCATCACAAATACATAATTACTCTTCTCCCTGATAACTTCTATCCACTACATTATCTCGATGTACTTGAACACATGAAGCCATGTTTATTATACAAATTGAAAGTCTACTACACACACAAAATCTAGAAAGACTCCTCTCAAGCTTTTTAGTGATCCTCATGTCATGTCGGTTTGTGTGCATATTGTGGAACATAAACACTTTCAATACTCTCTCAATTGTTTTTTCCCATTTTTCTAACATGACCTTCTCAATACCATCAAGTCTTTTGTTTTCTCCTATCCTTCGCATTGTATTAGTGAATATCACATGCCACTATAACGTGAGTGACCATCGTCAATTCATTATCAACTTGGAATGGTCATAGAAACTATGTACCAAACAGACAAGCTCACTTCACATCTTTTCCATTATCACAAAATGCTGTGGAAATGTGTCTGACTCCCTCATATTATACAAAATAAATCATATGTATTTTAGTTCATGTTCATGAGCACTCAATCATTTTGCTTTACCTCGAAAGATGATTTGGGTATTCCATATTAGAACCAAATCTTAAAAACAAGGTGAAAATGTCATAATTAACATACAGTAGAATTTTAACACAACTAAAATACAAAGCACACTCAACATCATATAAATTACTTGAAAAATATATATTTTTTCAAGCACATTTGAAGTGCAAAGTATTCACAAGTATCATAAATTTCAAATTTTCAAGTAACTAGTCTAGGTATTATTTTCTTAGTATCCAGAATTCTTTATAAATACTTTTAAAAAAATATTTTAATTGCTCAAAATTAAAAAAATTTGGCCCAAATAATATTTTAGGGGGACCACAAAATAGTTATCAAAGACACCCTCAAGCACCCTTATGCACCAACACTACAACTGGGCAACGCAGGGCATTTTTCTTTCTTAATATATTATTAGCTAGTATTATAAACGAAAGACTATCAATGGTTTACTTGTATAACCAACCAACTTTGCTATTACCCTAATTTTGATTCTAGAAAACCACAACAATTTTTTTTTTTTATTTGACTAACAATGCAGCCACATCTTTAACACATCAACAAAATTGTTGACGCATCTGCCATGTTTCACATAATGACAATTTCCTACATGACATGGTATATTGCATGGCCATATGATTTGGTGGGTAACATGTGCAACGACATTGCAGATCTACTATGTGTCAATGGCGTGTCTGACATGTAGATCTCCATGTATGTTGCATGCTTAACAGGCTACATGGACAACTGTATCTAATGTGGCCTTCACCTAATAGACCATGTGTTATGATGTGGAATGACCTCTTATTGTAATCACCACTCTTATGTGGTGGTGTGTGCGATACATGAGCTATTGTCATGAGTGATTCGGTGATAGCCTTCTGGTTACCCCTTATTTTTGTCCCTCCTAAACTAAATGGTATAGTCAAACTTACATGTTGAGTCTCCTATAGAAGTGTTAGAGAAACTAATGCATCCAATTGAGAGTGAGGAAGAAGATTTCTATGTTCATCTAGTTCATTTTTTTTAAAATTTTAAAAATTTGACAAAGTCTTTAAAAAATTATATCAAATTGAATTCTATTCCATTTTCTATGAATGATATATGGTTTCGAAGCATTTTTAATGAACTTTGCAACTATATAAATTTCATAATATGGAACATATTCCACAAAAAAAGGCATGCTTCCAAAGTTCCTTTATTTTCAATGAAAAATTATTTATTTCTTCCTACATACTAAATAAAATTTCACAAAAATTTCCAGACATGATCTACATCGCATGAATATACTGTGGTAAAAATTGGAAAGCATCTAGTAATGTATACATAAAGTTGCCATTTCTATTCATACAAGAACACATATATATTAGTCATGCTTACATGGCTTATTTTGGAGTATATTGACATAAATTTAGATATCAAATAAGATTGGGAAGACAACACAAAGCTCTGATACCAATGTAAAATGAACATTACGTGCTTATATATAAAACTTGCATATCTATGTTCTATAATCTATAATATATATTATAAGTATAACCCAAGGACAAAAGCTTGGAAATTGCTACTCAACTAAGTTAGTTCTCATACCAATTTTCGGGCGTGCAAATTTACCCTTTTGTAATCAACATCTATATTGTATAAAAAAGGAAGCCCACTTACACTTGCAAAGCCACGATTATTGTGCTACTATACCAAAATTCATTTTATTTAAAATAACCCTACATCTATCAATATAATTCTTTTTAAATTTTAAAATAGTATATAACTCCCTACTTACTTCATTTCCCCATTACTAGTAATTTGTTGCCCACTCATTAACTAGTCCTCCCATTATCCATAACTTTCAAGTATTTTTAGCAACGGCTAGGATTTTCTAAAGTACAATTCTTTGGTATTATTGTGAAGGTAATAAACTAATCTCCCTTATTACTAATAATTCCAGTTTTTTCTTTTAATAAATTGAAGTATGTTATTTTCTTTTTATGTTATATTTATTCCTCTAACTCCTCTGCAAGTATGTTTAGGTGTCTTTTTCGTGCCCTCTCAAATTGGATTATTTTGTTGAATTTAAGTTCTTTTATATATTTTATTTGTCTGTTTAACCTTTTACTTTATTTTTACTATTTTGATTTATAATAGGTAACAATAATTATATAGCCTAAAATGGGTTTCAGACAATTTAAGTATAGCCGTGCAGTTCACTCATCTTTGTTATGTTATATAGTATAGATGATAAATTTACGAAAAATATATTATGCCTAAAATTATTGATGCGCGCGAGGATCACATGCAAATTCCACTAATACACAATTAAAGAATGAGTCATACTTGTAATATTATACTTAAACCACAATCCTTCCAATCCCTATTTCTTCTTTCCACGCACAGTTAACCACCATCCACTATCTTCACAATCTCTTTTTCTAGTTTCATCTCAATCCCAAGCCAGAATCTCTAAATTTATTTATTCAATCAACTGATTCATCGGAAAAAATTGAAAATTCAAATATGATTTTGATTCTCTTTTTACTATGAGGTAATTTTTTATTTTTCATTTTTTTTTTTTTGTGATTCAATTCTGAATTCAGTTTATTTTCATATGAAATATTTGGTTTGACTGGTTTTTATTCTTTCTTATTTTCCTTCCACGTTTTGATTTTGGGGAAGAGAGACTTCCATGGTTGCTAGAAATTGTATCTCATATTTATTGATTCTCACTTGAATTTGAGATAGTTTTTATATTTCTAATGTTTAATTGGATCATTAAAATGGAGCGGATCACTATAGAGAAACCAAATGAAGGTGATGTTTTTTCTTTGTCCCTTTAATATCTTTTTTTCTTACTTGAAAATAATTCTATTTCATATGTCAAATAATGTTACTTTAGAAAATTACACTTAAACTTTAAAACTGAAAATTTTGTGAGCACCTTCTTGAAGCTATAGTTTACTATTAGTATATTACTGTTAAAAAAATTTGTTAGATTTTTTAGATGCTGTATGGCCACTGCAAATGTTAGTACATTTGTTATTGTTTGGTTTGACTTTGGTGGTGGATTAAAAATTCTCCGTGGCCACATCACATATTACTGTGCTCGGTTTGTTACACCACATCACCTCACACGTCAAATATGAATTTATTGAGAGGGAGAAATAGTGTTGTTTACAAAAAGTAATTCTTTGCATAATAAAAGGACATGTTATACAAATAAAATATTGATGCTTTCATGAAGCGGTAACATAAGGGTTTGTGCCCACACGTCTAAGTTACCTTTATAATAAGAAAACACAAAAAGTAACCTTTATAACACACGCACGCACGCACACACACATTAACTTGATTTTTATACAATTTAATGTTTAGTCTGAGGCTAATGTTTATAAGATTTAATTTAATGTTTAGTTCAAAGCTAAAGTTAATGTAATGTTTATATGATTTAATTTTTCCTGAGAGTTGGAGGAGTTTACATTCAAGGCTTCATTGATTACTTGGTAATGTTTAGCTTGAAGCTCCATTTTTTTTGACGTAGCTCTACTTCTCTATTTCCTATATTCTAGATTTAGCTATAGCTTCTTCACTTAGATAAAATTGGGAGTTGGTTTATTTATATATTGATTCTCTTGTCTCTCTTTAGTCGGGTTTGGACTTAACCACAATTACTTAGAAGAATGGTTTGATACTTTATTTGTTGTTGCTTATCTCCAAAGAATGCATTGTATATCATATTAATTTCCTTGTTCCCTTTTCTTGAGTTTTAATGTTTGCTTTTCCAACCCATCCTTAATGTTCAGTTCAAGTAATCTAAGCATAATAATCCTTCAGAGCTGGGAATTGAGGGGTGTGGTAGATTTACATAAGACTATGAATAGATAAAGGCGACTTAATTATAGATTGTTGGTGTGGTTTCTTTTTTAATTTTCTGGTACTACTCTTAAAGAGACTAGGGTCTGAATTATGACACCATGTATTTCAAATATAATTGTTAATAATTATATTTACAAATATATTCAGTTCTAAAGTAATGCCCGTAGTCTAGTTTTGCAAGAGGTCTTTAGCTATAAGTGATATAGGTAAAGAAAAATGATTATTTTTGTCTCTTTTGTCATCCACATATCTTATCAGTTTTCATAATTTGATTTTTATTGCTTATGATATTTTAATTTTTCAATTTGATTTAAAATATCTTTATTGTGCATAGTGTCTCCTTATAGCTTATATTACTCATGGAATCTTAAGTTTACAAAATGAAAATGTACTTCCCACATATATACTAAATGAAATAAATAATCAATTAGTTATTAATTAAATCCATAAAATTTTGTGAACCATAATAATACTTCATGTTCTTCTTAAAATGGACATGTACAAAATTTCAAAATGCATAATATTGAAAACTTAAAATATTAATAATAACATCATATTAATAATATAAGCTTTTTCCTTTTTGTTGTAGCATAATGTATAAAACTTAATATTTTTAGGTTCTATACGTATAAAATTTAATAGAGCATCGTAAATCACAATCTATGGTTATAGGCCACCAATGACAGCGACCTAAAGTGCCTATGTAGCCCCTACTTAATGTAAAATCCTCAGTATTCATAATAATTAGTAGTTGTCCAAATATCTCTCCCTCATAATCCATTATTAATTATTTTCGGCTATGCCATACATCCGAAACTATAGGTATCTTTCTTTTTATTAAGAAAAGATATAAGCAGTTTGTTCTTGGATATGTCTTTATGGGTGTTTATGTAAAAATTAATTTAAAATATTGTGCAACTTATAACATATGAACTATGATAATTTTGTAACTAATATGATTATATTTTAAAATAGATTATCAAAATATTAAGTATATAAAAAAAAACTTTACACTTATAATTTCTAATATGGTTAACATCAAAATAGTTTATTAAAACCTTGATGATATAAAAAATCTTTACACTTCCTTTTAAAAACTTATGAATTTATTTTAATGATATTTTAATTTATTTTTCATAATAATAACCAAATATAATAATATAGGACATGTAATGTGCTAAATCTAATTTATGAAAGGAACACAAATTTTAACATTCAATATTTTGATAGAATAATTTATATTGTGAAAGTTCATCAAATCTTGCTCCCTCAATACATAATTAAGATATAACAACTTAGTCTTTGTTAACTAGCTATAGCTAGGCTTCACAAAATAGTTGACTTTAATTATAATAAGTATATTACGCTATTTATTTAAGGGACTTATGTGAAAACTTAAGATAAACTAGGTACTTTTAATTAAATTAATCAACCAAAAATATTTTTAAGAAAATTGTACCATCTTCAAATTTTTTAATAGTTTTTCTATTTTTCACTTTCTCCATACAAAACCAGGAATAGCACAGTCTTCCTCGACTACGAGTTGAATACCTCAGTCAATCCTATGCCAATCAGCGTCATCCTAGAGCAATGTCACCAATCCAAACCATCGACCTCCTATGTGTTAACATCAGCTAATGTAGGTGTGCTCATTTTTTTTAAACAATTAAATTGTATATGGAGTAGTAATTCATTTAATGACCTTGATTTCTAATCCACTCTAACCCAAATCAATTTTAAACTTTCAGTTTTTACCATCAACTTCATCTTTTAAATAACTTAACCTCCCATCTCATCATTGGAAAGCTTGAAATTCAACAAAATATTACTTTGTTGATGAAATATAATTTATCTATAATATTCATATGTCTATTTGATCCCACATAAATGTACAAAAATTTCATCATATATCATTTTTCTTCTATAGCATCATATGACCATCCAATAGCTGTAATTGGAAGAGATCAATTGGCCCCTTTAAACTATCCAACATTTGTTTCCAATATGGTACCAACAAATTGATGTGATGGGTCAACATCATATGCTTAATTTTCGCATAGAGAGGTATCTATTATTTCAAGCATAACAAATAAAAATTATAATTATTATTTTTGCAAGTTTAACAAGTACATATCTTAGAATTCCCAATCTCATATTATGGTTTGCAAAATTTATGAAAATTTCAAATATTATAGCATTTGCATACGTACATAGATATATGCTCTCACCTAGATGCAGAAATTATTCATGATGAGAACTTAAATTCTAATCGCAACATTGAACCTAATGTTATTAGGCATGAAAGATGGCATACATCAAGCTATACAAATCCTTATTACAATTGTGCAAAGGATTTTCATGAAATGCAACAAAATCTTCGACTACAAATCCCAAATCCAATAATTTGTTAATATTGTCGAGCTAAGATATTCCATGGCAAAACAAGAAACTTCTATTGTAAAGGCAAAAAAATTATTCTACAAGAAATTACAGGGCTTATTATGTTTTATAGTCTTTGTACTGATCAATCTACCAAGGGTCAAATATTTAGACAAAATATACATGCCTTTAATTATTTCTCATTTACCTTAGTTGGTGTAAAATTAGATGAAAGACTAGCAACAGGCCATCAAGGGGCATATATTTTCAGAGCCCATAGATCGATCTTTCATAGGATTGGTACATTATTACCGCTTCCTGGAATGAGACCAAGATATATATAAATGTTTCTTTATGACACAAAGCATGAGATTGAAAATAGTTTATTGGAGAATGATGGATTGGATAGGGAATTGATAGACAAGCTTAAGAGGATTCTTGATACACCTAATCCATTTGTTCAAACTTTGCATCAACTTGAAGTCACATATAGAGCGAGGATCCAATAATTAAAACTTTAAAAATGGAATTTAACTAGGCTACACATGATAACAAGGATCTAAACATTCTATTGATTTAGATTTGGATAGAGAATTACCTTGATTTGCAAAAATCCAAGGAGAATGTGGAAGATCAATCCAACAACTTGTATCTATTTTCCAGCGACACAGCGGAGAGTGAGAAACTTTTGCCATATCCAAACTCCTCCAAAACTTTCGAAAATTTTTCAACACATTCTCAACTCCATGATAAATCTTATATAAAAACTTAAGCTAAAAAATCAGAAGGGAAGCTCCTGGGAAAATTTGCCAAAGTCGCTACCCTGATAATAAATCTCCAAAAACAAGCCATCCAATTTTCTAGCCTCTAATTGTTATGATCCACACACCAATGCTAGATCCTAATCTCCTTAATATCATCTGGGAAACAGAAAAGAGATTTGCAGAGATAGAGGCTTGATTTGATATAGGAGAAGAAGAGAAAAAGTAAAGTTTCAACACATGAGGCAACACTTGAGAGTTAAAGGGAAAATGTGAAAGAATCTATTTCTTCACAATGGATGCAAGTGGCCACCCTTCTCTCCCTCTATATCTATATAGAGAGTGAGGATAGTGTGATGCCAAGGTGGTATCACACATTCCTCAAGGGGTGGCACCTACTTGGCCTTGCAAGTTGGCAAGCTGCAATTCAAATTTGAGTTTGAATTTTGTTTTCATTTCAATTTCATTTGAAATCAAATTTCAAATTAATTAAAATGCCACACCAAATTAACTTTTTTTTTTTAAATTTTTCCTCAAAAATTGATTCCCCTTATTAATTGAATAAAACACTCTAATTTAATTAATTAAATATTTGATGAACTCTTAAGTCAATTAACTTATCTCTTTAAGCTAATCATAGTTAATTTAACTTTTTAAGCTAACTTGATCAATTGATGGTCATGTGACACCAAATAATTAACTTCTTAAATATTGGTCTAATTTAACCCGTTAATTTAGTTAATCAATTTAACAATTAAATTAATCAAGCTAAAAATTGACCTCAATTTTGCCAACCTCAAAATTGGTCCACTAGGAGTGATTTTTTAACTCTTGGAAAATTCCTTCATCATGTGGAAAATGCAATTGGCTTTTATATGTGACCCATTAGATTCTACTATTCATTGGACATGGACTCATAACTCTGTGAATTTTGAATATCCAATATTCATTTTAGTTTAAACTCTTTTAAACTAATCGACTCATTTAATTAATCTCAACTAATTGAAGAGTACCCAATCTCCAAGGTTGATATCCAACCTCTAGTCCATGGAGCCCAACTAATTAGCCAAAATGAATGCTTTGAAGAACTATTCTAACTCTATGCATATCATGCAAATATGGTCCTTCCATCTCCTATCTCCCAAAAAAGGCCTAGAGTAAGATATTTGTTGACTCCTCAATAGCCTCGATACTATGTTTCTATTCCTAATATTCAATTCCACTTTATAACCTCATCATTGGAAAACATATTTTCCAAATTTTCATATTACCTTGCACAAGAATTTCTTGAAAATGATCATTATAGAATACATAGGAGATACACTCGCTCTTCACAATGACAAGGAGTCAAATTCCATCTTAGATCTTATAAACCCTTATGTCTAAGTAACTCATGCCTAATCTCTACCCGAACAGCTTGCTAGATAACCAATGAGGAGTCAAAGCATGAGGACCTAAACATAAGATTACCATGGATTCTCAAGTTAAAGGACTAATTATATATACTAGTGTAAGTTGGAGAACTTGTCACTACTAACTTGCCATTTCGGCTATTTAGTTATTCTTTGGGCACGCCTTCAATGCCTTGTTCTCTAAGAAGCACCCACATCTACTATGGCATTGCTCATAGAATAGAGCAATATTCAACCTTTGGATTTATGCATTATTAGTGCAAGTCTATCTAGATCTTAGATGCCCTATCTCTTAGATCTTATGACTTGGAAGATTTAAGATCACGACTAGGTAAGACTTATTCCATGATCATCACCAAGTGTACTGAGTGACCAAGCCCCATAGTCTTATGTGATCTAAGGGCATGAACCAAATGCCAGTAAAGTGAATATAAGCATAAGATGAAGATGGCCATATAATGAATATTATTCAATCAAAATTGTCTTACAAGAAAATAGTTTATAAAGCTAATCTAATTAGCTTGTGAGGCACTATTCCAAAACAACTTGCTCATCATCATGATCTTAATGGTTGCAAGCTCTTAATTAAAGAGGGACCAACCAGAAGCAATCAATACACACTCACAACAACATCGCAAGTTGCGGATGTTATAGTTGGTGATGATGAAGCAGCAAGAGCAATTAATAAGGATATCCATGTTCAAATAGTTGGGGGCTATTTAATGAATATTAAGGAATTTCAAGGATTATGATTCTTTACAATACCCTCTATTGCTTCTTGATGGCACACATGAAGTGGATAGTGACAGTTGTACAATTAATGGTACTAGAATCACTTACTGCAATTGTTATGCATATATGTTATAGATACTGTTAAATTTTACTTCAACTATATTATCATACAAAATAAATCAATTATTTTAATTTTACATTATATTATAATAGATTCAACCACATAATCTCCCAATCCTTTGTATGGAGGACATTTGTTGCAACAATACATTGTAGATAATTATGTGAAGATTAGAACATAAAAGCTTAAATATATAAGAATATATAAGAACACATCAACGAGATATTAGAGCTGAGTTATATCATGGTCTTCAAGATTGTTTGAATGCCAAAGAAGATGATGCTAGTAACTTATGCATTCAATTTCATTTCCTATAACTTTTGAGAGTATAAATTCTGCATTAGATTATAATATGATGATATATCATCTTCACTTAGGGAATGTTCAATGTCATACAATTTTGCCTTCATTATTTTTTGGAAGACCTTGTGATATGTATTAAGGGTACCAAGATACAATATTAGTTATTTAAAAGTATGGTATGCTAGATCGTTTTATCACAATGAAATGAAATCCATCATGGTAAGAAATACAAAATGAACTTCAACCTGGACAAAGCCTTCAAGACTGACCCAATTTGTTAACTATGATTTTTCAACAAAGTTTGAAGAGTTAAAAAGAAACATGTATACTAGAAGTGTCCTAGGAAAAGTTGTAGCACATGTTCATGTCATTGAATTCCAAAATAAAAGCTTATCGCATGCTCATTTGTTATTCATGTTGAAATAGTGCCTAGCAAGCTAATAGGATTGGCCTTGTAAACTATTTCCTTATAAAACAATCTTGATTAAATGATATTTCCAATATGTCCATCTTTATCTTATGCTCTCTATTACTTTACTCATATTTGGATGAAGCCCTTATATCACTCATGACTATGGGTTTTAGTTTGATGGCCATGGAATAAGTCTTACATGGTCATGATATTAAATCTTCCAAGTTATAGCATCTTATGAGATAGGCTATCTGAAATCCAGATAAATTTACACTGACGATGTATAAATCTAAGAGTTGGATATTGCACCATTCCATGAGCAACCATATGAGATACAGGGGCATTTGGTGGGTTCCAGTTAGAGAACAAAGCACTAAAGACCTAATTGGAGAATTCATTAGATAGCCGTAGTGGCATATTGGTAGTAATCAATTCTCCCACTTATGCTAGTTCATAATAATATATTAGTCCTCTAATCTAAAGACCTATAGTAACCTTATATTTGGTCCTCATGCTTCACTTTTCCTTGGTCACTTAGCGGGCTATTCGAGTTGAGATTGGGTAAGAGGTATTTGGCATGAAGGTTTGTGAGATCTAAGATGGAATCCAACTTCTAGTTTTTGTGTAGGGTGAGTACATCTCCTATGAATTTTATAATGATCAATTCCAAGAAATCCTTGTGCAAGGTGGTGTGAAATTTAGAAAAAAAAGTTTTCTAAAGATAAGGTCACATAATAGAATCAAACATTGAGAATAGCGACATAGTATTGAAGCCATTAGAGATCGACAAATATCTTGCCCTAAGCCTCTTTCAAGATATAGGAGACAAAAGAACCGTATTTGCATGGTAAGCATAGAGCTATAATAATTCTCAGAACATTTATTTCAACCAATTAGCAGTGCTCCATGGGCTTGAGGTTGGACATCGATGGTGGAGATTGAGTACTCTTCAATTAATGAGATTAATTGAATTGAATCAATTAGTTTAAAAGTGTTTTAAACTAAAATGAATATAAGATATTCAAAATTCATAAGGAGTTGTGAGCCCATGTCTAATGAATAATAAAACCTATTGAGTCACACAAAATCTAATTAGCTTCCTAATTGATGGATGAATTTTTCTAACTGTTAGATTATTCTCCCCAAGTAGACTGATTTTGAGGTGATCAATTTTGGCTTGATTAGTTTAAATGTTAAATTAATAAATTAACTTGAGGAGTTAAATTAGATCACTAATTAAGGAATTAATTATTTGGTGCCAAATGATCATCAATTGGTCAAGTTAACTTAAAGAGTTAAATTAACAATATTGAACTTAAGAGTTAAACTTGTTTGACTTAAGAGCTAAGTCAAAGATTAATTAATTAAATTAAAGTGTTAAATTTTTTCAACGCCTGTGCCTGGGGCTTCTATGAGACTTTACATGACATGATTCAACCCTGGGGGCTATGCTAGCTCAAGTTACCCTAGACGATAAGAAAGAGAGGCCTATCTACTACGTTAACAAGAAATTCAATAACTGCGAGTTGAAGTACTCAGCCATGGAAAAATCCTATTCTACCTTGGTTTGGCAAAAGCTACGACATTACATGCTCACCCATACAGTCCAATTGATATCATTTGGACCTATTGAAGTATCTTTTTGATAAACCAGCATTGTCCAACCATACTGCAAGGTAGATCCTCTCAAAGTTGGCTTCTAAGGAATGAGAATGGGAATCAGCATCATTCCTACTGTGAGAGCTTGACTAATCTAATCTACGACCACCCTTACCTTTTTATTTACTAACTTTACATCTTTAAATCAAAGGGTAAACATTTAGTAATCCAAAGTCAATCCCTCTAGCCGATATGTAGATTTGAACTTTACACACCAGAATAGATATTTGAAATTGCCATTTGCTATCTATATTTTGATATACCTATGAACCAAAGTGCAGATAGCGAAGGTGATCTGAGGGCATCTTAAACCTCTCTCCCTCTCAATCATGGGATCCTGAACCTAAGCAATCCTAATGCCACTTACCAAGAAAGTACAATACAGTCTTTCCTTTCAAATGCATATGTCCTTATCGAATAGAGTGCCAAAAGGCACAAAATACCAACTTTTTACATACACCCACAAAATCTTATCATCTCACTCACTTCTCATTCTGTCCAAGCTTTTAATGTCTTTTTGTAAGTAGATTTCACCTGGGATCCAATTGAGGATAGAAGCGTCCCGTAGTTTGGTTTAATATTAACTTCCAAGGAATTTCTTCCAAGGATAGTATACACATAAACCTAAAGTAGAAGAATATCTCTTGGAGGGAAAATTCAAATGACAAGTTTATTTGAATTAACATATTAATTAATTTGAAATTAGATTTCAAACATAATTGAAATGCACATGAAATTTAAATTGGATTTGAATTTGAATTTGCCTACTTGGAAACACAAGTGGCTGCGCTCCCTTGAGGAAAGTGCAATGCCAACTTGGCATCATACCATCCTCCCTCTATCTATAGATATAGAGGGTATGTGAATCGGCCCATGCAAATTGGAGTGAAAAATTAGATTCTTTCCACATTTCCCTCCAAAACATCTTCCAAGCATTACGTTATATGTTAAAGCTTTGCTTTCATTCTTCTTCCCCTACCTAAAATTGACCTCTACCATTGTATTTCTCTTCTCTTATTCCACCTCACAGTGAGCAGAAATCACATGTTGAAGCTTTGCTTTCATTCTTCTTTCCCCACCTCAAATTGGCATCTACCATTATATTTCTCCTCTCTTATTCTAGCTTATAGTAGGAAAAATTTGGAAGTTCAATGGGTGTGTGGATCATCATAATAGAGGCAAGACATTTGGTTTGCTAGTTTTGGAGACCCACTGAAGCAGAGCACAAATTTGGTGAATTGTTTCTAGGAGATTTGGAAAGATTTTTTATCTAATTTTTTTAAAGAGTTTCCTCCAAGGTGTTGAGAGGTTACAATAATTTTTAGGTGGCTTTTTTAGGAGTTTATATGGGCCAAAAATTGCACTCTTCCTGCTACGCCAGTTTTTGGCAGATTATGGATTGGTGAAGAGTTCACCATTTTCTCCTTGGAAATTAGCAATTCAAGGTAACATTCTATCTAAATCTGAATTCCAAGCATGATTAGATCCTTTTTTGCTGGTATTCACTAGTTTATTAGATCTTTGAAGTTTTATAATTGGTTCCTAGTACCTTACTTGCCTTCAAGTGGTATCGGAGCCTTGATCATGCTTAGATTTGGATTTTTTGATTGATTGATTCATGTGATGGATTGATCAAAATCACCAAATTCTCAATTCATATGATAGATTGGAGGGTTTGGATGATGTTGTGTGTAGCTCCTTGATTGATGAATTGAAACCATGCCAATATGTGTTTTAAATGTTAATTCATATGATTAGTATGTTTTAATTCATAGCTATTACTGTTGACTATTGATTTGGCATTAATTGATGTTATATGTTGATATAGCATGTTGATGATTTATCAAAAGATTTTTGGTCATTTTTGGATCTATTTGGATTGGATTTAAGTGGAGATTTTTGGAAGAATGAGATTTTTATTTTAACTTGATTTTGAAACATGTTTGAGTACTTGAATTTCCACTTTGGAAAGGTGTTTTGAATCTAGAAATTCATATATAATGCATGATTTGATATTTAGGAAGTGTCCTAAAATTTTTGGAGTGCAAAAATTGAGCTAAAGATGGCTTGACTTGGTCCCGACCCCAAAATAAGGGTGTTGCCAAATCGTAGTGGCACACAGGCAGGGCAGTGGGTGCACCTACTGCCCAACCATGTGCATACCCAGGCAGCAATGACTAGTTTTGGTTGGGATACGTTTTTAGCTCATTTTTATTTTCCTTAAGTAACCAAAATTGATTCAAATCATGCTAGATAGGTGCACAAGTATTGTGCAAGTTCGCAAAATTATGTTTGACATATTTGATTACTTCTTAAATCTTGTTAAAGTTGATTTCCAATTGTTTCAAAAAAGAGATGCATAATGGTTATGCTTATTTTTGCTTGGCCAATTAATTGTTTATGAGATAAGGACTTGTTCTTGGCATATGATAATAGAGAATTGAAACTCACGGAGCTTTCAAATTCTAGTTTCTAATCTGATGTAAATGATCTAAAATCCACTTCTTGATTTGTATTTGACCTTAATGGCGGCATAGTGAGTTGGAAGAGTTCTAGCAAGATACCATAGCCTAGATAACCACCAAGTTGAAATACATTATAGTTTTGGAAACCACAAAAGAAGGTGTCTAGATGAAAACTTAATCCAAAAGTTAGATGTAGTACCTAACATGCATAAGCCTACGATTATCTTTAGAAGAAAATTTAGGACTTGTTGGTAACCTTACATCCAATTCTCATGCTTTGACTCTTCCTTGGTCACTTGTTGGTCGTTTGGGTTGAGATTTGGTAAGTGCATTTTGGCATGGAGGTTTGTGAGATCTAAAATGGAATCCAACTTCTTATCTTTGTGAAGGGCTAGTACATCTCCTATGTATTCTATAATGATCAATTCTAAGAAATCTTTGCATAAAATGGTGTGAAAATTTAGGAAAGGAGTTTTTCAAAGATCAGATCACACAATGGAATTGAACATTGAGAACAGAGACATAGTATTGAAGCAATTAGAGATCAATAAATATCTTGCCCTAGACATCTTTCAAGAGAAAGGAGATAGAAAAATCATATTTTCATGGTAAGCATGGTTCTCCAAACATTCATTTCAACCAATTAGCTGGGCTCCATGGGCTTGAGGTTGGACATTGACCGTAGAGATTGGGTACTCTTCAATTAATGAGATTAATTGAATTGAGTCAATTAATTTAAAAGTATTTTAAACTAAAATGAATATAAGATATTCAAAAGTTATAAGGAGTTGTGAGCCCATGTCCAATGAATGATAGATCCTATTGGTTCACATACAAAATCCAGTTAGCTTTCTAATTGATAGAGAAATTTTTCTAACCATTAGATTATTCTCTCCAAGTGGACCGATTTTGAGGTGATCAATTTTGGCTTGATTAATTTAAATGTTAAATTAGTTAATTAATTAATTAATTTAAGGAGTTAAATTAGACTGATAATTAAGAAGTTAATTATATGGTACCAAATGATCATCAATTGGTCAAGTTAACTTAAAGAGTTAAGTTAAAAATATTGAGCTTAAGAGTTAAGCGTGTTTGACTTAAGAACTAAGCCAAAGGTTAATTGATTAAATTAAAGTATTTAATTTAATTAATGGGAAGAATACCTTTTAGAGGAAAAATTCAAATAAAAGGTACATTTGAATTAGCATCTTAATTAATTTGAAATTAGATTTCAAATGTAATTAAAATGCACAAGAAATTCAAATTAGATTTGAATTTGAATTTGCCAACTTGGCAACACAAATGGCTACCCCCCTTCCCTTGTGGAAGGCATGATGAAAACTTGGCATCACATCATCCTCCCTCTATATATAGACATAGAGGGTATGTGGATTGGCCCATGCAAATTGGTGTGAAGAATTAAATTCTTTCCACAATTTCCTCCAAAACGCTTTCCAAGCATTGCATCATATGTTGAAGCATTGCTTTCATTGTTCTTCCCCTACCTTAAATTAGCCTCTACCATTATATTTCTCCTCTCTTATTATATCTTACAGCTATGAGAAATTGGAAGTTTAATTAATGTGTAGATCATAACAATAGAGGCAAAACATTTGGTTTGTTAGTTTTGGAGATCCACTGAAGCAAAGCACCGATTTGATGAATTATTTCCAGGACATCCAGAAGTCTTTTCAATTCAAATTTTTACATGGTTTCCTTCAATGTTTTTACATGTTAAATTAACTTAGGGGTGAGTTTTTGAAGAGTTTAGAGGAAGCAAAAATTGCACTCTTTTTGCTGCGCCAGTTTCTGGCAGATTCTAGATTAGTAAAGAGTTCACCATTTTCTCCTTGAAAATTAGCAATTCAAGGTAACACTTTATCTAAATCTGCATTCCAAGCATGATAAGATCTTTATTTGCTTGCAATCAATAGTGTATTAGATCTTTTGCAGTTTTATAATTAGATCTTAATGCCTTACTTGCCTTCAAGTGGTATTGGAGCCTAAAAGTGACAAGCTCAATACTCCAGATGATTATGATCACATAGTATTAGCAAATATTCCTAATATGATGATCCACTACTATATAAAGTTTTTTTGAGTCATGTGATACATGGGCCATATGGAGAAATGAATGTTAATACTCTTTGCATGAAAAATGGAACTTGCAAGAAAAACTATCCTAACTCATTTGCACGATGCACTATATAAGGAAATGATTAATACCCAATACATCAACATCGTAATGATAGATATATTACTTTGGATTATGGTGGTAAAGTAATTGTGGACAATAGATCGGTGGCTCCATATAATGCTTAGCTACTACTGAAGTGTGAATGTCATGTTGACGTTGAAATTTATTGTAGCTTAAAAGGCATAACATATCTTCCTAAGTATGTGTACAATGGACCCAATTACGTAGTATTTGAAGTACGTCCAAGTCTAAATTAGTTGAGGTTAGCTAATGCTTTGATGAAAAGTGAATTTGTGCTCTAGAGGAACTATAGAGAATATATAAGTTCCCAATGAATAGAATCTATCCATCTGTCATAAGACTGCAAATCCATCCTCCTAATATGCAACAAGTCTAATTTTATGGCTCTCAAAGAACCTCTTATATGTTATATAATGAGCATAATTCCAAGACCATGGTAACTGAGTTTTTTAGAGTTCACATTGAAGGTAGAGAACCTAAAAAGTATTTGTACAGTGAATTCCATAAATACTATTGATGGATGACAAAGGAAAACGTTTGGCGAAAAGGGTGGCACAATAGAATATCGTAGGTCAAGTATATATTGTGTCACCAAATGAAATAGAAATATTTTATTTGCATATTTTACTCAAACATGTTAGAGAGCCCATCTCATTTGACGATCTATTGACAATGAACAATATACATTATCCAATGTTTAAGCAAGTTGCTGAAAAATTTGGTCTTCTTAAAAAAAATGATAGTATTAAGCAATACTTGATTAGGGTATGAATTGGTAAAATGCCTTCGGATCTCAGATGATTGTTTACTATAATTTTACTTTATTACCAACAAATTGTAATAAGAAGATTGTGGGAAGAAAATTATACGTACAAGATTAAGGACTACTCTTCTTCAAGTTCCATAAATAATACATTAACCCTAAACTAGCTTCAGTATGACATAAATTATATATTTTTGCAACATAATAGAAGCTTGAAAGAATTTGACTTGCCTCAAATTAGTGAAGGCTATCATGATTTGAGCAATATTTCTAGTATAATAGAAAATGAACTAGCCATATAAATTTCAGAACATGATATAAATATTATTAGCAAACTTAATACTGGGTAGCTACAAGCATTTAATACAATCAAGCATGCAATTGAGAAAAAGCAAAGTGCAATTTTCTTTTTAGATGGTCCAGGTGGAACTAGCAAAACATTCCTGTATTGAGTTGTACTAGCGCATTTTCAAAAAGACAGGTTTATATTGCTTGCTATTGCAACATCAAGGATTGCAGCCATCCAGTTTCCCAAAGGTAAATAGTACATTTGAAACTTAAAATACCAATTAAGTTAGATTCAAACTCGATGTGTAGTTTTAGCAAACAATCAGAAATGTGCGAGCTACTAGATTGGGCATTAACAATCATTTGGGATAAGGCACCCATGGTAGATAGAAAAGCAGTTGAAACTATGGACTGCACATTAAGAGAAATACTTGGAATCAACTTACCATTTTAGGGTAAGAGAATGAAATTATGAGGTGATTTTTGTCAAGTTGTTCCTGTTGTTGTTGGAGGCACAAGGTCACAATCTGTGAAAGCAAGCATTGTAAAGTCATATTTATGGTCCAATGCTAAAGTTCTTCACAAGGTAGATAATATTAGAGTTGGCAATGATCAAAGGTTCTCTGATTTTCTACTTTGTGGTGGTGATAGTGAAGAACCCATCATGCAAGATAATATGATAAGGATTCCAAACTCTATGGTAATACTATAGAATGGTGAACTTTCAATTGATTATCTAATTAAATCAACTTCTCTAGATCTTGGTTTCCATACTTAAGATCCTAACTATATGATGGATAGAGCACTAATAACTCCACTCAATGAAGATGTAAACAAGCTAAATGAAAAGGTGATTCAAGCTTTTCCAAGTGATGACCTACATACATATTACTCATCAACTCTGTACCTAAGGACATGAACAATTTGTACTTTCCTGAATTTCTGAACTTCCTTACTCCTAGTAATCTCCCACCTCACAAGTTAACTCTTAAGAAAGGAGCACCAATTTGTTACTAAGAAATATTGATCCAAAAATTGGGCTATGCAATAGCACTAAGCTAATTTATCATAAATTTAGTAGCAATGTAATTGATGTAAATATTTTAACTAAACAGTTTATGTGAATAAGAGTTTTCTACCACGCATTCCTTTAAAGACAACAAAAGATGCAAAATGCCATTTGAAATTACACAGAGACAATTTCCAATTGGATTGAGTTTTGCATTGACGATTAATAAATCCCAGGGACCAACGATAACAAATGTTGGAATTTAGTTGTTTGATCATGTTTTTAGTCATAGTTAACTATATGTTGATCTTTTGTGGGGTGTTTCTAAAATAACCACAAAAGTGATGGTTAAGAAGGAACAAATCAATAAGCTTCAAGGAATTTATATGAGGAATGTAGTATTATATGAAATTTTTGCCAAGTTGCTGCAATAACTTTAATTAAGTGGTACATTGCCAAAAAAAATTTATATTCAATTTTTTGATTCAGTATTTCCACTATTTAATTATGCATATATATTTCAATAAGAATTTTTCCTTCATTATGGTTATCACAAGCATTTGTATAAATTTATGGAGGTCTTTTTAATTATCTTTATATATTATGAATTTAGTGTGTAAAGATGATATATTATCATCAACTTATTATATAAATCATATGTATTTTAACCTAAATATTATACCCAATATTTAATGAATGAATTAAAATATTAAAAACAAAAAAAATTGTTAAATGACAATGGATATATTTTTAGTAGTAATATCTTTGTTGTACTTTTATTTTGTCTTTATAAGAAAAGATGGATCTACTAAAAACTTTATTCCTCCTACTGCTAGCATGCAAGAATTGAAGGAACATATGGTATCGTGATATATATGCAAGGAATCTTAGTTATAAGCTGCACTTCGAAGGGTATGTAAGGAATCTTAGTTATAAACTACACTTCGAAGGGTAAGTAATATAACATCTTAGGTACCCAAGACATTATTAAAGCACATGTAACACCCTTAAAAATTTAATTGGTAAAATTTAAAAATTATTATCTTAAATTGATAAAAAAAATCTAGGGGGTCAAAAATGCAAATAGGAAAGGATTTAATTGTAAGACATTTGAAGTTTTGGGGGTCAATTTATAATTATTTTCGATCAAATGAGTTAATGAAGGGTACTCACTAAATGGGGGATTAAATTGAAAGTTGAAACAAAGTTCCAGAAGTTAATCTGTAATTACTAGAAATTGTTCCTTAAATAGTATCCCCCTATGCAAGCTTCCCTTTTTCTCCAATAAACTCCTAACAACAACAGCAAAACCTTAAAATCAAACTAACCATTAGCTTCCTATCGTCTCCAAGAGCATAACCATACCACACGAACCCTAATTTGGCTACTGGACCAACAAAAAATTGAAGTTGAAAGTTGAGCAGCAGCAGTAAGTGGTGAACACAGTGATTTGGCTATCGAAGCTCGAGTGTAGGAGATGGGTTCTATATAGTTTAGCTTAGAGAATAATTTAGCAACTTTAAATTCTAGATTCATTCACCAGCGATGATGGAATTAAGCAAAATAGGCAGCAGTAGAGATGGCAAAGCAATGCTATTAAGGCTCCAATTGGCTTTCAATTCAATGGTGGAGTGAGAAATTAACCTAAGTGTTTTGTTGTACTCATTGAGACACATCGATTGGTGGTGATAGTTAGCATCTCCGGGGGTGGTGGCATATGGTAGTTCTGAGACAGAATTTCCATCTCATCATGATGGTCTCATGTGTGGTATTATTTTGTGGTGATTGAGCTCTAAAAATAAGATCCTTGGTAAAAATCATTTGGAGTTGGGGTTGTTACAAATTGATTTGTATTGTTCTTCTTACCTTATGCATTCTTGTATTATAAAATGATATGGAAAGAACATGTTTGGAACCAAGACTATGGGATGCACAGATATATATATATATATATGTATATATATAATGTTAGGTAGGCCTGGATTTGTGATATATATACATAATCTTTGGTTAATTAAGTTAACTTAGGTAATTAAAACCCTAATCAATGTATTGTGATTTATGGAGCCGAATTGTTACAAATTGGGTTATAATTACTTAGACTTAAATATCGTAATTATTTCCAACTTTCTGTAATGTTGCAAGGATCAAATATTAATAGGGATCTAAATTGATCATCACATTTTGACTAAATTGTTGATATAGGACATAAATTGTTAAATTAGGAAATATTGACAGAAGAGATGACTATACACTAGAACAAATATGACCCTTATAGATATTATAGCATTAGTAGCATAATTAGCATGATACCTTATGATATTTTTGAAATCAAGCCATAAAATATTATATTAATTGAAAAATAATCGATATTAATGTATAAATAGTTTAATTATATAAAGGACGATACCAATATTTTGATGCTAAGTTCATTCTTTTGATTTAGGTGACAAGGAGTAAGGATTTACAAAATAGTAAAATGAGGATAGCATTTTTTGTGGGAAACTAAGGAGAGGGTTAAGCCTATCCTTCTTCTGGGAAGTGAATAATTTTCAATGCATATATCCCCTATGTTCGTTTTTTGAACCGAATTGTACTTATTGTGGTGCCCAAAACTTTTATTATATTGTCTGTTATCTATCCCATATAACCTAGAGCTTTGTCGGCTTTCCTTATTCATATTGATATTTTGGTTCTTGCCGACCAATTCTATTTTATGTTATTGGTCAAATCATTTTGTATATTGTTTATATGGCCTTGCCAGCTAATGTTTTATGGACTATACCGTTATAATCTACTTCATATATATGTTCTTGATTGATTAAATTAAATTATGTATTATCAGTTGGCAATATGTTAAGTCACCTTGAGGACGTTCATGGGGGCATACCGATTGATTGGACACCACAGATCAAATCAAGTTAGGCCCTAGACTAGGTCCGAAAAGACGACCAAGCAATATCAACTAATGGTGGCTGGTCTTTCGACTAGTACCCACTTGAGGTCCTAACTTGCAGAGTTATCTATGAGTGGTGCGATCTAGCATACAATCGGCCATGCCATATGTCTACCAAGCCAAGTGCATGAGTACGATCTAGCATACAATCGGCCATGCCATATGTCTACCAAGCCAAGTGCATAAGTATGAAGTAATAAGGGAAATTTATTATGTTATCATTGTACTCCATGTTACCATTTATGTTATATTCTATTTTGCAAACAACAAGAATAGAGTTTCCAGCAATCTATTAAATTTGTATCACATATGCTATATTACATCCTTACTTCGTGTTGTAAAAAGTTTTGCTCATTGTTGAATCTTGTTTATTAGTTTCTGCAGTTTTGATAATTTTTTTCCTTGACTATTTGTTACATTTTCCCCTTACTAAATCCTTAGGACTTACCCTCTTTTGCTATCTTTATTCTATTCTTAGGCAGGACTGAATGAAGATGTAGGGCTTGAGGCTCTCCAAGTTAAGATGAATTTTGTAATAGATTAAGTGTTATAAATGTATGTATAGACTACACCTAATTGTGATGCTTGGACTTGAGAATCTTATGTGTATGTTTAAGTTTGAATTGAAGAATGTTGATATGTGCATATTGTGCACTTTAGAATGATTCTTTGGATTTAGTTAAGAGATTGTTATATTTTGAGTTTTGTTAAATTTTGATTTCTTTAGTTTTCTTTTTGAATTATGTTTTAAGTTTGAATTGGTGGCACCTTAGCTTAGGAATCACCCTTGTCTAGGGCATGCCAGAGGTGGTATCACAGCTTAGGTTTGATAAGAACCCAGGTAAATGGTATCATTGGGATTGGTGTGGAGTCTACTAGATACAATGTTAGTTAAGGTGTAGGTATATTGTTAGAAATAAAGCAAGAAAGTGAAAAGGTAAAAGTAGCTAAAGGACAGATTGAGAGGCTCCACATGGTATGAACCCAAATGGGTGAGACCATAGGGACTTTAGAGGTGAATCACCGTAAGATTATCACTACAACCCAAATGATAAAGGATATAGTCAAAATGATGTTGCCATATTATGAAAATGCTATAGATCAAATCATTGGAGTTAGGATGGCATCCGAGGTTGAACCCTCTAAAGTTCATCCCTCCTTGGAGCCAGGACAAAATAGGGTATACATGTTGAGAAGGTACCCAAAGGAGCCACCAGTGGAGAATTATGAGAAAGATCCTGAAGAGGATCCTACGCAGGAGCCCACAGCCAAGGTACCATTAAAAATTAATATGGAAAATGAGTTTTAGGAATTTGAAAAAGATGATGATGATATGGATATAGAGTTGAATGGGGAGGAGTAGGAGGATGAAGATGAAAACATAAAGTCTAACATTACCGCTATAAAAGAGTAACATTAGAGACTCTTGTAACTTGTATGTGTAAATATTTTTGTAAATATGTATGTATGTTTTAGTAATGGCTTTTAGCTATTAAATATGAATGTAATAAGCTAAGGTTAGTTAAACTAATAGGTTAATGCTCTAACTCAAGCCTCATCATTTTGTTCCACAACCAAGCAAATAGTTAGCTTAGCTAATTTTAGATTTTGACTTTATATATATACTGTTGTAAACAACTGCTAAAGCTAACTCAAAATGATATTGAAAGTTTTAAATTGATTTTTGAATAAATAGACTTCTATTATGATGAACCTCACTTAAATCTATTAAATATTTTGGAAAGTCCTGCACACAATTGGTGGAAAATGATAGACCATAGATAGGCTGCAGAAGGGATTCAATGGACTTGGGAGAACTTTAACAGTGAGTTCATGGAAAAATATATACTGTTGGTGGCTGAGCATGCAAGAGAGAGAGAGAGAGAAAGGGAATTTATAGATTTGATATAAGAAATGTCCTCAATCAGTCAATATGAGGCTACTTTCAGCTAATTGATTCAGTATGCACCCCACTTACTTGCAAATGAAGAGCATTAGATCTTCAAATTTGTGGAAGGATTGCGATTAGAACTCAAATGGGCCTTTGCCACATATAACTAGCCAAAATTTAACTAGGCGGTGAGTGAAGTGCTATAGGTGGAGTCAAAACTATAGAAAATTCAAAAAATTGAAGATAAAGGCCGAAAAGGAATAATGGCCCTTGGTTAGCAAAATAACCTTAAAAAGAAACAACCAAAATTTCAAGGTAAGGGTGCTAGTTAACAAACTTACTAGACCATTGGGATTGCAAATTTAGCTTAAGGGGTGACAGCAAAGAGATATGAGTTTTGTGGAGGACCAGGTCAAGAAAAATCTCAGTGTTGGAAAACGTAAGGCAAATGTATAGGATGTAGTAGTGATCAGTACTTTGTTAGAGATTACCCCAACTAAAGAAAGACAACCCCTATAGGGAAAAGGAAAAATGTGGCAAGGACCAGTACAAAATCGAAGGTTTGAGCATGTGCATATGCTTTAATAGGAAAAAAGGGGTCAAACCCTAATAAAGTAGTTAAAGGTATTATTTTGATTTTTGGAATTAATGGTAATGCTTTATATGATCCCAAAGCTACTTATTCCTTTATATCTACATCTTTTTCTTGCCTACTAAGTTGAAATCTGAGACCATAGCTTATCAAATAAAATCATAGAAACCCTTAGGGATAGGGTTAAAAATAGATACTACAAATTGGGCATGCCCAGTTAGGATTGGGGATAAGAAGTATTCAACTGATCTTATAGAAATGCCCATTTAAGAATATAATTTAATACTTGGAATGGATTGGCTGTATCAACATCAGGCACAAATGAATTGTTACACAAAGTGCATCACTCTTGGAGACAAGATACCTATACCGACACGTCGTTCTATTGATACGATGTCCCCAACACCTATTATATTTGCAGTAGAGGCTAGAAAAGTTGAATGAAGGAGAATAGGGATTTCTAGCATACCCTATCAATTGTAACAACCCAAATTTTGGAACATTAAACCCAAAGTCAATATTTCAATAAAATAAAATGTCAATTCGATAAATTTGGTTAAAATCAGTTTAAGTTGAATTTAATTGAGACCATAAATGATTGTTGACAAGTAAGGGGATTTAATTATAATTTGATTGATCAAAATTATATGGGGCCCATGAAAGGAAGTTAAACGCTTAAGGGCTTTAACATAAATAAAGTTGGACTTAATTTCCCACAATTAAAGATATTCAGGGTAAATGTGTGAAGAACAAAGTTGTAATGGGTTGAAACAAAAAACTGGGGTGTGATTGTAAGGTGGGTTAAACATTTGGGGTACAATTAAAGTCGGCCAGAAACCTCAAGGACTTGATCGAAGGTGGCCCAAAAGTTTTGGGGTTGATCTAAAAGGCCTAGAAAAATATATCTATAAATACAAATAAGGATGAAATTTCTTCAAATTTTTTAAGGCAAACCCTACTCCCCCTAAACTCAATTTTCTCTCATTTCTGCTTGAAACTAGAAACCAAAGCTATCTTTAGATTCCTCTCAGCTCCAGGAGCACAACCATACCAAAAATTCCCCAAAACAACTGGTGAATCGCTAAAATTTTTTATCGCGATAGAGCTCAACATTGGTGGTAGTGGGTTTGCTATTTTTAGCAATGAAAATTGGAAACTAACTAGTAGGTTTTGATGAGCTTGTTGAGAGAAGAATTTTGGTACCTTTTGATTGAATTTTAGACCACCAGTGATGGAGAAATCATGATGACAAGGCAACAAGGTGGTAAAGGTTTAGACGTAGTTTCAGCTCAAATTCTATGGCAAGGAAGAAGCGAAAGCAAAAATTGTTTGAGGGGTTTTGTTGTTCTCATAGATATGTATACGATAGTGGTGATGGTTTCAATCTCCGACGAAGGCGCATGGCGGTCCAACAATAGTGCATGGTGATGACTTTAGGGCAACAAGTTCAGTTTTAACTCCTAGGCTCGTTGACTATTTTTGTTTTGAAATTGGATCCAAATTTGATCTAGTTTGGGTAAATTTCATACCAAATGTTAAATTCGATCAATTTTTACACTTCTGGTGCAATTTTAATTAAAATTAGGATTTTTTAAATGTAATTGCACATGAGACAATTCTTGGTTTGTAAATATTGAACAAAATCAATTATAGTTCTAAGTTTTATAAATTAAGAAAGATTGATTTAAAATTGCACTCTTAGACTCAATAATATAGTATGTTGTGGACAAAATATAATAGAGAGTAATATAAAATGATTACGTTATATGAATGTTGCGATGAAAGTGAATTATTCAGCTAAGACTTGACAAACTTATGAAACCCAACTAATTTAGGAACCTGGACCCTCATCATGTGCTATAAAATAAGAAAAGTGACAAAAGAGTTGGGTGTGGACAATTTGAGGATTAAGCTGGCTCGAACACATAAAGCTATTAAGATGATTAAAACATTAAGATGCCAAAGTAGGATGATTGGGCTCGAGTAAGTAAAGCCTTGTAATACTGAAGCATCATGTAATTAGAAGATTAAGGCCATTTGAGATAAGTTATAATTGAACTCAAGTGTTAGAATAACCTTAAGTTTAATAAAGATATTAACTATATTTATATTTAAGAATACGAGAATTGATACAATGATAACTTAAGTTATCTTATGACAATTCTCAATCTAACTAGGAAGCCAAGGCTTGAATGTCCATATAACTAGGAACTCCTCTACATTGCTAGGTGAGTTTATACTTAATAATATGAGATTTTTTTACCCAGCAAAGAACACATACACTTGTTATATATCCTAATCGTTTAATTCTTTTCAGTCCATACATTGAAAATAATGCCCTACATTGCCCTTTAAACTGAGTAGTTCTATTAGTTTACAAGAAATGGGAAATTGTGTTAAGGAAGCTAAAAAGTGATTTTGGAATATATATATATATATAACTTGCCACCATATCTTTCTAAAAAGCAGCCTAGCACTGAATTTGTTTATGTCTAAGTCAACAATGCGACTTGATATGTTAACTGAAATGTTTTGGACATACTACCATGAATAAATTTTATCCTTGGAGGTGGGCCCTAGGATTGGTTACGAAAGACTGTTGGGAGAAATGGATTGCGGTGATAGATTTTTCGGCTGATACCCATGCACAATGCACATAACCCTATCTCATAGACAACTAGAGATAGTTGTCCATGAGCTGGCAAGGTATGTAGCTAGCCATGCCTACCGAGTGTTTGTTTATTCAAGCTAATCACTCAAAATGTTGAGAGGTAAAGAATTACGTATTTTTGAAAGTGGAGTGACAAAGTAGGAAAGCCACCAACAGCTTTTATTTGAAAATGTTTGCTAAATGGTAACTAGGTAACTTCTCAACTTAATGTTTATGCTTAAAGTTGTGCAAGTAATTGAGATGTTGGTCCTTATGCCTTGAGATTTAATCCTCGGTAAGAGATAGTGAATTTTGTTAAGTCTCATCACTGGTATAGGATAGTAGTGAGATAGATCACTTAAAACTTTGACTAAAACCTTCTCTCATGACTTCTAGAAATTTAATATTTCTACCTATTTTCTATATATATTATATCAAAAATTATCACTCTCTATTATTGCTAAACTATCACATCACGTCATTCAGACTTACGTTGTTCCATTGTTATTCTTTGTTCTTTACCCTAAATAAGATTAAGTGATGAAGATAGACTAGCCCAACTGACATATGAGGTAATGAGCATGATAGAAATGTTAAGTGTGATTCATGATGTATCAATTCCTAGTTGTACCTTTGTTGGAGGTTTGTTGTAAAAATTAAATACTTTGGATTTTTGAGACATATATTTCTATTATTCAAAATGCTTATGGTATAGTTTAGGTAGCACCTTGTACAAGAGCAGGCATCTCCCGATTAGGGCGTTACAAAGGTGGTACTAGAGCTTAGGTTTGGAAACCTAAGCTATGCTAAGTTACGATCCTTGGAATATGAAAGCTTTGATTAATGGAAAGTAAACTTGATTTCAAGATTTGAATGAGACATTAAATTTTTGAGTTAGTGGAGATTAAGTATGACTTTGGAATTTAACTAGGATATAGATTTTTGGGATAATATTTTATTCGCAGGACGTGAAGGGTTAAGATTGGGCAGCTAACTAACGTAGAATCTGTAGCTCCTAAATTATCGAGCATGTGACTTTTTGTATTTAGGAGGAATAACAATTTTTGTGGACTTGTATTAGATGTGAACTTGTTTGAGAGTACTCTAGTCGATGTGTAAACTGATGGCCATTTTAGATAAAGTTGAAATGGCTAAATAAAAGATCTTTTATATAATACCTTAGACATAAGGGAATATTGTGATCTAAATGGCTTGACTAATTGAGATGTGGTTTACTTATAAGGTGGACCTCCCTGGAATATGAAATGTTGGGATTAAAGATGACTAAGATCGACTTGAAATCTATCTAGGATGTGAACTTTTAGAGTATTACTTGATATCAAAAGAGGAAAGGATTGGTATTGGAATGGCCAACCAGTATCTAGTCCCCTACACTGAAGATGTCAAATATATGGCTTCATGAAGATTAGACAAAGTAAAACTTTTGGTATCATAGTGCTGCATTAGTGTAATGGTAATAATGAAACTTGAAAAATCAAGAATTATTTTGGAATAATCTATAATTTGGCTTCTACACATGATTGAGACCCATGGGGTGTTGTTGTTTTGAAGAAATTAACACTTCAACTATGCCATTGATTGGTATAACTGCTTCATGGTATTTGGGAGAGAAATAAGGAACATTTCCTATAAAGAAATCTTTTAAGGGAATATACTGGATATGTGTATTTGGTTAAGGGTTAAATGTTTGGGGAATTAGGTCATAAATAGTAAGAAAGCTCATAAGATGATTGCTAACAAATGAGAGAAAATTGCCTATAAGGATGAAGTTACAAAGAAAATGTTATGAGCTAATGGAAAAGAAATAACATTTGATGGAGAATGCAGAGGGCATCTGAAGTTAGTAGTAGAGTCCTAACGAAAAATATCATGCATGGATGGAATCAACAAAGAAATGTTTAAAGGAAAATATTTGAGAATATCTATTTATGTCACGCATATAAGCATAGGAACTTAACTTGTCGGAGAGACCATAGTTGTAAATAGAGTTGAATTTGATACTAGGGATGACAACCAAGATTAATGGTGTTTGACATATGCGTATGGTTGCAACTTGAATGGTATGACTACTTGAGAAATTTAAGTAATAATCCCAAGAGAGTTAATCAAAAGGACTATAGGATGGTATACATATACATATAACTTGATTTTTGTGGAATCAAAAAGACAAAGGCTGAGTATTAATTAACACACCTCCTGTTTATCCTTTCAAATAAACATGGCCTAGAAGATGGAAAATATTTTACAATACTGGACAACATTACAAAAACTAACCCCAACATATTCTCTTAGTCCCAAAAATCCAAAAAAAGATACTTCGGAACAAAGACGTCCAATAAATGTTAAAGGAATAGCAAAAAAACCACTAGTAGATTTGCAAAATGGGAAAATAGATGATGGAACATATGTTACAATGTGGCAACAATTCATGCAATCATGCTACAACAAGGTCAGATAAGTAACCCCAAGAAAAGCAAAGAACATTCAAATTTTGGGGCTTTAGCACACATCCATCAATTTCATCCCCTAATCTTTGTGGGCAAATCAAATCACCAAAGGCCAAAGAATGGATTAGGAAAATTGATGATATTTTCCAAATTTTGGGCTACCCAGATAACTATAATCTTATATATGCTATTGATCTCTTGGAAGGATCTGCGCTACAATGGTGGCTTTTAATGAGCTAGTGATGGGAATATAAAAGAATACCCTATACTTAGGAAAACTTCAGATGGGAGTTTATGGATAGATACATACCACGAGAATGAAAGAACCTCAAAAATAAGAGTTCCTAAGCCTTAACCAAGGGGAAATGATAGTATTACAATATGAAGCTAAATTCAGTAAGTTAATTCATTACACGCCTCAGACGATGAGAAAATATAAGTGTAAAGAAAAAAAATTTGTTGAAGGACTAAAACCCAAAGTGTGACAAATCCTTACACCATATAAACAATCTAAGTTTGAGTAATCTTTGAATAAGGCTTTACAGGTGGAGTAAAAACCTCACCAGATGTACAAAGAGGCAAAAAAGATCAAGCAAGCCTTACAAGATGCACAATTAGGCCAAAAGGATAAAGCAAAGAGAGATTGATAAGTTTAAAGCTCAAGATAATAAGAAGAATAATGTTGGGACAAAATGACCAAAGATCCAAACCAGGACATCAACCAATCACCCACATTCTCCTAAGAACAACCCCCAAATACCTCAAATATCCATAATAGGAACCTGTAGCTTATATGGCAATTTTCACCATGGTAGCGATGAACATTTCATTTGAAATTATCCTAAAGTCAAGCAGTCAACCTCAGGTGTTCAGAAAGATAAGGGAAAACAAGTTAATAAAGGTACCATCTGAGTTTTTGAACATTAAGAGAAAGCTTGGTTTATGTATTCTTGGCCTTACATCACATGTGGAATTTTAGGATCTCAAACATACCACTATTGATTGTATCTATTGTACATAGCTCATGCAAAGCGAACTATGTGCAAACATCTAACTTGTTATGAAATCTTAGGTGGTGCTAATGTAAATAATTTTGCTACTAATTTCCAGATGTACAGAATCTGGACTTCTTATATGAAATATTATGTGTGCAAGTTTGAACTTTGTCATACCTTATATAGATATTTATGTTTGTATGAGTTTCATATAGATGATACTGTGGACTTAGAATTATTAGGTACTGTTGAAATATGTAATTACGCTTAATTTTTTGACTCGTATCTATTTGAGTTCTTAAGGCCTTGAAATTAATTATATCGTAACTTCTGTTTCCAATAATGTTATTTAAATTAATACAACCTTTGTGGGAAAGTAGCCCATAATATCTAAATATATGACTTGTCGCCTTAGGTTATCTCACTAAAGTAAAAATCACTCTTGTGGACTAATGGAATCTCTTGAAAAATTATGGATTATAGTATGTTATCTAATTATAAACATCCGAATCAAAAGAACAAAAGGAATAAAATTAAATATCTAAGTTATAAATGTGAAGTTCTATTCGGAGTTGAGATATTGTGAAGCACATGATTTCTTGAGAAGAAATTAAATTTGATCTTACCAAAGTCCGGGCTATAGTAAACTGAAGGAGATTGAAGAATATGTCGGGAATAAAGAGTTTCTTAGGCTTTGACAAATTGTGTCAAATATAATCTTCTTAAGGTCGTAGGCCCACCCACTGCATAAGATAAGAAAAAAGGGACTAAACTTTAAATAAACACAAGTGTGTAGAAAGTTTCGAGAATCACAAAGATGAATTGATCTTAGTACTAATTCTACCATTTGTTTGGGAGACTCAAGAAAATATTAAGTACGCAAATGTCTTGAAATAGATATTAAGGTCTTGAAGAAATTATCTCACATACAGTAGAGAGACTTAGGACATAGAAAACAATGATCTTGCTAGACATAAGACATGAAAGACAACCCCAAACCCCTATGAAAATATGGAATGCTTAAGTCGATAGGAGTACACAAGGAAAATCACAATAGAGATTCCTAATAAGAAGAATTTCCACTATTCTACAATGAATAATAGATACTAAAGGTTGGAGAAAAGAATATGTAGAGCCCATTGGATTAAGAAAGATAGGAAAGTGTAACAAAATTATCCTTGTAAACAGTAAGATGGTAAGTAATGACACTATAAAATCTTTCATATGGTGAAAACGAACCTAGGGACTAGATTCTCTTAAGGGAGGGAGAGTTGTAACATCCCAAATTTTGGAACATTAAATCCAAAGTCAATATTTCAATAAAGTATAATATTAATTTGATAAATTTGGTTAAAATAAGTTTGAGTTGAATTTAATTGAGACCATTTCAATAAAGAAAATGGGGTTTGATTGATCAAAATAAAAAGTGTAAGGGGCTAATAAGAGAAAGTTAAAAGCTTAGGGGCTTTAAAATAAACAAAGTTGAACTTAATCGCCCACAATTAAAGATGTCAGGGATCAATGTGTGAGAACAAAGCTATAAAGGGCTTAAACAAAAGCTTGGGGTGTGATTGTAAGGCAGGTAAAACATTTGGGGTACAATTGAAGTTGGCTAGAAACCTCAAAGACTTGATCAAGGGTGGTCCAGAAGTTTTAGTGCTAATTTGAAAAGCCCAAAAAAATATATCTATAAATACAAATAAGGATGAAATTTCTTCAAATTTTTTAAGGTGACCCCTACTCTCCCCAAACTTGATTTTCACCCATTTCTACTCAAAACTAGGAACTAAAGCTATCTTTAGATTCCTCTTAGCTCCAGAAGCACAACCATACCAAACCTCCCCAAAAAAACTAGTAAATTGCCAAAATTGTTTATCACGATGGAGCTCAACATCAGTGGTGTCAAGTTTGACATTTTTTATGATGAAAACTAAAACTTAACCGATGGGCTTTGATGGGCTTGTCATTAGGAGCGTTTTGGTACCTTTCGATTAAATATTCGACCACCAATGACGAAGAAATTGCAATAACAAGGCAATGATGGTGGTAAGGGTTTAGAGACAGTTTCGGCTCAAATTCTCTAACAACGAGGTAGTAGAAGAAAAAAGAGTTTGAGGGGTTTTTTGGTATCGCAGAGATGTATTTGTTGATAGTGTTAGTTTCAGTCTCCAATAGCAGCGTGAGGTGGTCTTACAATGGTGCATGGTGGTCTAGCGGCGATGCATGGCAACAAGTTCAGTTTTGACTCCCAGGCTTATCTAAACTATTTTTATTTTGAAATTGGATTCGAATTCGATCCAATTTGGGTAAATTTCATATCAAATGTTTAATTCAACTTATTTTTGCACTTCTAGTGCAACATTAATTAATATTAGGATTTTTTAAATGTAATTACACATGAGATGATTCTTGGTTTATAAATATTGAACAAAATTAATTAGTTCTAAGTTTAATAAATTAAGAAAGATTGATTTAAAACTATACTCTTAAACTCAATAATATAGTATGTTTTAGACAAAATATAATTAAGAGTAGAAGATTACGTTATGTGAATGTTGGGATGAAAGTAAATTATTAAGCTGGGACCCAATAAACTCATATACCCAAACTGATTTAGGAACCTAGACCATCATCATGTGTTGTAAAATAAGTAAAGTGACGAATAAAGTTGGGTGGGGGTAGTTTGAGGATTGAGTTGGCTTGAACACATAAAGCTATTAAGATGATTAAAACATTAAGATGCTAAAGTGGGAATGATTGGGCTCAAGTAAGTAAAGCCTTGCAATAGTGAAGTATCATGTAGTTGAAAGATTAAGGTATTTGAGATAAGATACAATTGAACTCAAGTGTCAGAATAACCTTAAGTTTGATAAAGAAATTAACCATATTTATATTTAAGAATACAAGAATTGATAAAATGATAACTCAAGTTATCTTATAACAATTCTCAATCCAACTAGGAAGCCAGGGCTTGAGTGTCCATACAACTATGAACTTCTCTACATTACCAGCTGAGTTTATACTCAATAGTATGAGATTTCTTTTCTAAGAAAAAAATATATATTCTTGTTATATATCCTGATCATTTGATTCTTTCTAATCTATGCATTGAAAATAATACTTCACATCACCTTTTAAATTGAGCTCTTCTATTGGTTTTGATTGATATTGCTTTACTTGACATGGGCAACTGTGTGTTGAGGAAGCTGAAAAGTGATTTTGGAATATATATATATATATATAACTAGCTACCATATCTTTCTAGAAACCAACCCGGCACTAAATTTATTTTTGTGTGAGTTAACATAGTGTCTTGATATGTTAACTAAAATATTGTTGAACATACTAATATGAATAAATATTACCCTTAAGGTGGGCCTTAAGATCCGTTATGAAAGACGACTAGGAAAAATAGACCATAGTGATAAATCTTTTGGTTGATAGCTATGTGCAATGCACGTAACCTATCTCATAGCCAACTGGAGGTAGTTGTATATGAGATGGCAAGGCATGTAGTTAGCCATGCCTACTGAGTGTTTGTTTATTCGAGCCGATCACTTGGAATGTGGAGGGATATGGATTTACATGTTTTCAAAAGTGGGGTGACAAGATAGGAGAACCACCAACAGCTTTTATTCAAAAATGTTTGCTAAATGGTAACTAATTAATTTCCCAACTTAATATTTATGCTTAAAGTTGTGCAAGTAATTGAGATGTATGTCCTTTTGCCTTGAGATTTAATCCTCAATGAGAGATAGTGAATATTGTGAAGTCTTATCATTGGTATAGGATAATGGTGAGATGGATCACTTAAAACTTTGACTAAAACCTTCTCTTACGATTTTGAAAATTTCAATGTTTCTACTTATTTTCTATATATATTATCTAAGAAATTATCACTTTTTTTTATTACTAGACTTTCTCACTAAGTCATTCGGTCTTATATAGTTCTATTGTTATTCTTCATTCTTTACCCCAAATAAGATTAAGTGTCTAAGATAAACTAGCCCAGCCAACATATGAGGTAATGAGAGTGATAAAAGTGCTAAGTGTGATTTGTGATGTCTCGGTTCCTAGTTGTACCTTTATTGGAGGTTTTGTAAAAATTAAATACTTTGGATTTTTTAGACATATATTTTCTATTATTTAGAACACTTGTGGTATAGCTTGGGTAGCACCTTGTAAGAGAGTAGGCACCTTCCGATTGGGGCGTTACATCAATAAACCCCTACATAAGACCAGAATGGAAGAAGAGGAAATAGTAGCTGATTATCCAAATGTATTTCTTAAGGAGCTAAACTCATTGCCACTCAACTAAGAGGTAGAGTTCGTTATTCATACTTTCCCTTATGCGACACTTTTTTCTAAAACCCCCTACAGAATGGCACCTGTAGAATTGAAGGAACTAAAATATCAACTCTAGGAACTATTGGTAAAGAAATTCATAAAGCCTAACAGTTCTCTATAGAGAGCTCCGGTGTTTGTTAAAAAGAAAGATAGATCCCTAAGGATGTGCATTCACTATAAGGCGTTGAATAAAGTTACAATCAAGAATAAATACCGTTTGCCATATGTGGAAAAGTTGTTTAACCTTCTATAGGGATTTATGATCTTCTCGAAGCCTTATTGGAGACATGGGTACTATCAGTTGAAAATTAGGGAAAAAGATATCCCAAAGATGGCATTCAATTCTCAGTATGGTCTTTTTGAGTTTGTAGTAATGCCCTTTGGTCTAACTAATACCCCAACAGCTTCCATGGATATGATACGCTAGATTTTCTGACAGTATCTAGAATAGTTTGTGGTCATTTTCATTGACGACATTTTTGGTGTATTCAAAAACTAGAAAAAAGCATGCAAAGCACTTACACATGGTTTTTAATAACTATGAGAGAGCATAAATTATTTGCAAGGTTCAACAAGTGCAAATTTTGGATAGAGAAAGTAGCTTTCCTAGGACATATCATATCCCAAGATGGGGTTGAGGTTGACCCCTCTGAGATAGGACAATAGTCAACTAGAAAAAACCTAAAAATATATTAGAAGTTCATAGCTTTATAGGACTTGTTGGTTATTATTGAAGGTTTATATAAGATTTCTCTAAGATAGTTAGCCCATTAACTAAGTTGACCCAAAAGATCAACCATTTGATTGGAACGAGGATAGTGAGAAAAGTTTCTAAGAATTGAAAAATATATTACTTTAGCTTTAGTTTTTGCCCTTCTAGAAGGATTAGAAGGTTTGTTATCTATACGTATGCTTTTGAGGAATAACTTAGGTGTGTGCTAATGTAGAAGGAGTAAGTTATCACCTACACGTCTAGGAAATTAAAATAACATGAGAAGAATTACCCAACTCATAACTGGAGCTAGCTACAAAGATTTTTGCATTGGCAAAATAGAGATATTATCTCTATGGGGCCCTTTTGAAGTATACATCGATCATAAAAGTCTCAAGTATTTACACTCGCAGAAGGATTTGAATTTGAGACAACTAAGATGGATGGAATTTGTGGAGGATTATGACTTCTCTATTATCTACCACCCAGAAAAAACATATGTAGTGGTAGATGCTTTCAGCCAAAAGGCCATATGGCCCACATACTAGGAACAAAAGCATCAAAAAGCCCAAAGATAGATTCTGCATTAAGAATGAAACAACGAACTTGGATCATAGGAGTAAACATCCTGCCAGAACCATATGATGAAATACAAGAAGCTTAAACTAATGATAGTTAAATACTAAAACAAAAAGAAGCAATTGAGAGTTTTAGAGAGTCTAAATTTGGTATAGATAGTCAAGATACTCTTTTGTTCCATAGAAGAATATACATGCCTGATGAAATAAAATGAAGACTATTGGAAGACGTATAAAAGGCAAGATATGTGATACATCTAGGAGGCATAAAGTTGTATCAGGATTTGAAAAAGCAATTCTGGTGGAGTGGGATAAAAAGAGATATTGCATACTATGATTAAAAATACTTAACCTGTCAGTTAGTAAAAATAGAGCATCAACTACCCTCAGGTTGCTACAACCACTTTCAATACCTGACTAGAAATTGAAGTAGCCAACTATAGACTTTGTAATTGGCCTACCAATTGCTCGAGGAGGATATAACAGTATCTAGGTGATTGTAGACCAGTTAACCAAGTTTGCTTACTTTCCTATAGTCAAAACACATTATAGGGTCAAGAAATTGGCAGGGTTACACATTAGGAAAATAGTCAAATTACACGAAATCCCAACCAGTATTTTGTCAGACCAAGATATAAAGTTCACCTTAAAACTTTGGAAGCGTTTATAAGAACACCTTGGAACAAGGTTACGATTAAGCTTTGTAACTCATCCTTAGTCAAAAAAAGTTATCTAGATATTGAAAGATATGCTACAAGCTTGTATTTTAGATTTGAGTAGGAGCTGAAACAGGCACCTTCCTTTAATAGAGTTTGCTTACAATAATAGTTATCAGTCTACATTCAGATAGCTCTGTATAAAGCCTTGTATGGTAGAAAATGTCGATCCCTATTACATTAGGACCTCAAAGAACACATAAGCAATGTTGATAAGTCTTTGGGAACCTTGAGACTAAAATTGATTCAAGAGATTATTGAGAAAGTAAAGATGACCAAACAAAAAATGATAGCAGCCCAAGATTGGCAGAAAAGAAATAAAGATAAGCAAAGAAAGGACTTGGAATTTGAAATTGGTGACCAAGTGTTTCTCAAATTATCCCTAAGAAAGGGTATCCAAAAGATTAGAAAAGGTAGAAAACTTAGCACGAGATATATTAGTCCGAATGAGATATGTGAAAGAATTAGACCAGTAGCTTATTAACTAGTACTACTGCAAGGATTGATAGGAATAAATGATGCCTTTTACATATCACAACTTTGAAAAATTATCCTTACCCTTCCCACATTATTTCACATGAAGACATACCATTAGGAAGCAACTTGACCTATAAAGAGCAACTAATTTCTATCTTAGATTGAAAACTCCAAGAACATAGGAATCGAAGGATTCCTCAAGTGAAAGTACTATGGCATAATCACAACATAGAAGAGGTGGCTTGGGAGTGAGAGGATTTCATGCACCAACAATGTCCCAAACTTTTTTGGTGGTCAAGTAAGAATCTAAGAACTAGATTCTTTTAAGAGGAAATAGAATGTAACACCCCTAAAAATGTAATTACTAAAATTTAAAAACCAATATTTAAATTTGATTAAAAAAATTTAAAGGTCAAAACATAAATAAGAAAGGATTTAATTGTAAGATATTTGAAAGTTTTGGGGGTTAATTTATAATTATTTTGGGTCAAATAGGTCAATGTAGGGCACTCACTAGATGAGGAATTAAATTGAAAATAGGAAAAAAGTTATGGGGATCAATCTGTAATTACCATAAAGTGTTCTTTAAATAGCATTTCCCCACCCATTTTTGCTTAATTACCGCATGCAAACCCTCTCTTTCTTCTCCGTTGAACTCCTACCAGTGATATGGATACCTCAAAACTAAACTAGCCATTAGCTTTCTCTCGTCGCAAATGGCACAACCATACCACATGTACCCTAATTTGGCCTGCGAACTATCAGGAAATTGAAGCTAAAAATTGAACAATGGTGGTAAGTGGTAGATACTACAGTTTAGCGATAAAAGCTTGAGTCTAAGGAGTGGGTTCTGTAGAGTTTAACATAGAGAACAATTTAGTATCTTCAATTTCTAGCTTTATCCACCAACAACGTCAAAGTTGAGCAATATCAATGGCGGCAAAGGTGGCAAAATAGCACAATTAAAACTCCAATTGATGGTCAGTTCAATCATAGAGTGAGAAATTGACCTAGGCATTTTGTTGTATGCATTAAGACTCGTCGATTGGTAGTGGTGGTTAGCATCTTTGGCTGTAGCGGCACACAATGGTTTTGAGATAGAATTTTCATCATGTTGGTCGTATGTGAGGTATTATTTTGTGGTGATTAAGCTCTAAAAATAAGATCCTTGGTAAAAATTGTTTGGAATTAGGGTTGTTACCAATTAATTTGTATTGTTCTTCTTACCTTATGCATTTTTGTGTTATAAAATGATATGGGAAGAACATGTTCAGAACCAAGACTATAAGATGCATGGATATATATAATGTTAGGTGGACCTAGATTTGTAATATATAATCTTCGGTTAATTAAGTTAACTTAGGCAATTAAAATCCTAATCTAATGTATTGTGATATATGGAGCTAAATTGTTAAAGATTGGGTTATCATTACTTAGACTTAATTATTGTAATTATATCCAACTTTATGTAATTTTTCAATGACCAAATATTAATAGGGATCTGAATTGAATATCGCATTTCGACTAAATTGTTGATATAGGACTTAAATTGTTAAATTAGAAAATATTGACATAAGAAGTGATTATCTACTGGAACAAATATGACCCTCGTGGATATTAAGGGTTAGTAGCATAATTAACATGATCCCTTATGGTATTTTCAGAACCAAGCCTTAAAATATTGCATTAATTGAAAAACAACTTATATTAAGATATAAATAGTTTAATTATTTAAAGGACAATACTAGCATTTTGATACCAAGTTCATTCTTTTGAAATAGGTGACGAGGAGCCGAGATTTGTAGGATAGTAGAACAAAGATAGCATTTTCTATGGGAAATTAAGGTGAGTGTTAAGCCTATCTTTTTCTGGGAAATGAATGATTTTTTATGCTTGTATTCCCTATGTCTATCTATCAAACTGAATTGTGCTCGTTCTGGTGCCTCGAATGAATATTGTATTATCTATCATCTATACCAATACCTTATAGCCTTGTCGGCTTTCATTATTCGTATTGATATTTTAGGTCTTACTGACCAATTCAATTTTATGTTACTGTTTAAATCATTCTGTATATTGTTTATATGACCTTGCCGGCTAATATTTTATGGACTGTACCAATTAAATTGAATTATGTATTATCTATTGACATTATATATAGTCACCTTGAGGACGATCATAGGGGGTTACCACCTAAGGGACACCACAAGTCATGTTAGGCTCGAGAATAGGTCCGAAAAGATGACATGGTGATATAGGCCAATGTGGCTGGTCTCCCAGCTAGTACCCACTTCAAATCCTAGCTTGTAGATAATTAGGAGTTAGTTGTTTGCGAGTGGCAGGATCTGGCATGCAACTGACCACACCACATGTCTACGAGCCGAGTGCTTAGGTAACATAGTAATAAAGAAAATTTGTTATGTTATTAATTGTACTCCATGCTACCGATTATGTTACGTTTTGTTTTGGGAGCAAGAAGGATGGAGTTGCCAATAGTCTATTAAATTTTGTATCATATGTGCTATATTACATCCTTGTTTCCTTCATAAAAAGTTTTGCATGTTGTTGAACCTTGTTTATTAGTTTCTTCACTTTCGACAGTTTATTTCCTTGACTATTTGTCACATTTTCCCCTCACTAAGTCCTTAGGACTTCCCCTATTTTTTATCTTTATTCTCTTCCAAGGAAAGACTAAATCAAGATGTAGGGCTTGAGGCTTGCCAGGTTAAGATGAATTTTGTAATAGATTAGGTGCTACATATGTATATATAGACTACTCCTAGTCATGACGCTTGGACTTGAGAATGTTGTGTATATGTTTAAGTTTGAATTGAAGACTTTTGATATGTACATATTGTGCACTTTGGAATGATCTTTTAGATTTAGTGTTGAGACTGCTATCTTTTGAGTTTTTTTAAATTTTAACTTATTTCGTTATCTTTTAAATTATGTTTTTAGTTTAAATTGGTAGCACCTTAGCTTGGAAATCATCCCTAGCTGGGACGACATAGTATAAAACTATTGCATTGAGGAATTGTGATGATAGTTGTAATATGTAAAAATTAGTTGTTGCAACCTTCCAAGATGTAAGCATACAGGCTACGTTGGAAAGATATTGCAAGGAAAACAGGAATGATTTTGGAAAGTGGATTCTATGAGTTCTGAGAAAGTAAAAAAAAAAAAAAGGTCTATTTATATTGTTTGCTTTTTAATGTTACATTTTAACTAACACTCCATAACTATAAAAATATGAATTACTTTGATAGGAAAAAACAAATTGCTTTGATGGAAAGATGGGATCTGATAAAGGTATTACAAACATATATTTTCAATAGGTTACAATAATATATATTTTGTTAAATATATTTTTTCTAACAATGCAATAGAAAAGTATCAGAAAAAGAAAAAAAGAATGATGAGAAGACTTCATTTTGATATGATATTCCTTGTTATTTAATTGGCTATAATATTTTCTTTTCATATGCACAATCTAAAATATATGTCTTATTATTATTAGGAAAGAGGCCGATCTACTGAAAAGGCCGATGTTAAAGCGGTACAAACCAAATTGAAAAATTGAGTAATCTCATCAACTTAGAGCATATTTAATTGATAAGAGATACTTGTTAATTTTCATTATAGTTTTTCAATCAACAACATCAAAGATGGTGCAAAGATATCAATGAATACAAGATGGATTGCAAAGTACAAGGTATTGTTTTGAAATTATATTTTGAATAACATAAATATATAGTGGCATACTACCAATATATGATATATTTACTCTCAAAATTTAAGTACTGTAGTAGAAGTAAGCTTATTGTAAGGAGTTGTAATTGTATAATATAACTACTTTGTACATAAATTAGTTACAAATACTCTTTCTTAATACATGCATTTACAATTTATTTAGTATAAATCTTATTTAAGTTTGATTGGCAAATATAATTAGTTATGTATTTTAAATATATTTCCCTCATTAAATTGACAAATATGTACAAAAGTTACATAACATTAAGAAAGTACTCATACGTGTGGGGATCGCGTGTGACAGTCTTTAGTATATATAAAAAAGAAAACTTATCAAAAGGGCTTGATCTTATATGGTTGCTTCACTGACCTTAGCTCCTTTTTGGTCTAAAATTACTTAAATAAAGCAAATTGTTACACCACAACTTAGATGCAACTTATAAAGATGTATTTTTTGTATATTGATCATACACTAGCACACACTTTTTGCACACACTCAAATTTGGATTTTTTTTTCTTTTTTTCAAATTTTAATTTTCTTGCTTTTTCACATACTTTCGGATCCTCAAAATGAAACTATATAATGGTTGAGTGGTAAGGAGTAGTGCTAGAAGTTGAGGTTGTAGGTGGGTTCTTCACTTCATGGAAGAAACCATCTTTTGACTCCCCACATACATTTGCTAAAATAGGTAGGTTAATGGACTTGGGTCAGCTCATATGGTTGACCCATTTTATTTGTCCAAAACTATCCATAAATTTTCCATTTGTCACTCAATGATGGAACTTTACTTATTTCTTTTTTTAAGGATTGACGAATCAAATGATATTTTTGTTCTAATATTTGCCTCTCTCTTCTACTTCTAAATCAAGCCTTTCCTTGCCATAATGGTTCTAGTCTTATTAGTATCCACAAATCAAACGTTTGACATTTGTGCTACTTCCAAAGTTGGCTCTAACACTGGACATGACTGGGCTTTAGGTTGGTGGCTCTCCATGTTCTCTAACCTTGGTACCCCTTGGTTACTAAAGTGACAAGCTCTGAATCTCTTTTACATCCTCAACATTCCTCCTTTACAATTATGAGTTCTCACAAATGGTGCCAAAATGATGTTGTACAAAATGGAGTGAAGTCCATTCTGGCAGATAGTAAGGTGTCAGTTTATTTTTTTAGAACACATGCAAAGAGATTTTAGCTCTCTAATGTTCTCAAAGTTTTGCAATTTTTCACAAATGATTTTTTGTAACCAAGTTTTCTTTTGAGCTTAATATTTATAGTTTATTTTTTGATGGGCTCAAACCCATCAGGGCTTTGTTTCCCTTCTTTACAAACTTAATTGATTTTGAATTTTCTAATTTTTTTATTTAATTATGTCTTTTGATCTATTGGGCCATTTTTAGTCTTTTTACCATTTTTCCGTTGTGGATTTAATTATCCATATCATAAAGAAAACTAGAATATTATGATCTTGTTTAAAAAAGGAAAAAATATATAAATAAATTATTTCATAATTTACATAGTTATATATTTAGAATTTTTAATTTAAATTTTTGGAGATTCTTCCAATTTATAAACGTAATTTTTCATTTTTAATATTGGCATATATTTTCAATATATTAAAATAAATTTTTAGTATTATATTATATATGGATATATATTTTTTATTGTTTTTATCTTTTGCAAATAAACCATCTCACTCTTACAAAGCCAAAACACAAATCTTGTGAACCAACTCATTCTATCAAACATTTCTTACAAAATATTTTAAAATCAACCACAACCTCAAATTATATCAACACATCATATCAATCATAACATTATTTCCTACAACTAAACATATCTCCATTTCTCATTCTCATTTCTCTGAAACACAATATCTTACCTCATATCTAAGGAATATAGAAAAGGAGAATCTGTTTTACAAGCAATCACACCCTAAGGTTCCTCATACACAACAACTCCACTTGAGATCTAAACCAGATTCCTAGGTACATTAAATGCGAGGTCAAAATCCTATAGGGTCCCCAACATGCAGCAATTCTGCTTAAGATCTGAAGCAGATCGCCAGAGCACATTAAGCACTTACTTGAGATCATAAGGGTTCCCCAAAATATAGTAACCTCATTTGAGATTTAAACTAAATCCCTATAGTACATTAAATGCCCCCTCGAGATCTTAAGGGGTCTTCAGGACACAACAACTTCACTTGAGATCTAAATCAAATCTCTAGAGCACATTAAGCGCCCATGAGATCCTAAAGAGTCTACGGGATGTACTGTGTAAAATCCATATCGAGTCTTTGTGGTAAACCAGGTCCATAGGAGGCCTTAGTGGAGCCCTTAAACTCAACTATTCCTCAAAGAGCCCTACAAGTGCATACAAGGCATGCTAAACAAAATAACCTTTGAAAAGTTATAGTGAAGACAACAATCAATAACCATAAACTGCTAGAATGAGCAAACAATCATTTTAACAAATATATATATATATATAGAAATACGAAAAAGTCTAATATCTATAAGGAGTACATAGATAACAACTAAACCAAAAACTAAAGTGAAGTTAGGCTGACACTTGGTTGAAAATAAAAGAGAAAACAAAGGGAAAGCAACAAGAAGACATCAACAACATAACTACAAAAGCCAAAACGTGGCTCCTACTCTGCCCTTCGTGGCACATCAACTGCTTGTTCCTCAATCATACACTTAAGGCCAACCTCAGGAGTGCTAACATCTTCCTTAATAGGAAAGTTAACATGGGAACAGATCCTTTGGAGGACATTGCACAATATCCCAAATAGTGCAGCAGCAATCCTTATTAGTCTGCTCATATATCATCCTGCCCTCCACCTCATCCGTAGCATAAACCTGCCAAACTCTTTTAGCTTTTTCACTACCCCCTCTCACATGGCAAACAACAAAGCTTTCCCTACTAAGGAATCCAAGCACTTCCTCCTAGTCATGACTACTTCCATAATTTTCCTTCATGTAGTCATAATCCTTAATCAACCTACCAAGCTCCTTCTTTCATTGATCTTGCTCTCTGGCAAGCCTCACATTCTCCTCCTTGAGCTTGACAATCTCAACAATCATTCTCTCTTCTCAACGAAACATGTGCACAGCTACTTTTAAAGCCTGCCCAAAATATAAATAACAAAAGAATGTCAAAGCTACAATGAAAATAAAAAAGAAAGGGAAAAAGAGAAGATAGATGGGAGAAGCTATCATATAACCAAGCTAACTCTCAAACTTAAAGCTCCATCAATTGAGAAGAAAAATAAACTTTTCAACTTACCTAGATCAAAGTCATTGATCCCACCCTATAAACTCTCACACAGTAATAGGTCTTGTAGGTGTCCTAATGAGAACCAAATCTTGAACTCCTCAGCCCATATGAAAACAATCCCATGCTCTTACCAACATGATGAGCACTGGGAAAGTCGAAACAAAATCATGAGCTTGCTTCTCAATCGATCCTTTGCAACCCGCTTTTCAAGCTCAACTAAGAGAGTATTTGGCTAAAATGTTTATAGAGCTTATAAGATATTAGATTTTATTTTTAAAATAAGTTGTTGAAGTATTTGGATAAAATAAAATCCTGGAGCTTATAAGATGTTAATAATAGCAATTTTATAATTAAAATGATTAAAAATAAAAGAGCTTATTAAGATCTTCAAAATAAGTTAGGAGTTCTTTATTTTTTTTTTAAAAAGTTTATAAGCTCCTAACATCCTATTTAAAATCTTATAAGTTCTTTTTTTTTAAAAATTACAAAATATTTTTTATCAACTTATAAGTTTTTAAACATCTTATAAGATGTTTTGATGAGCTTAGAAGCTCACCCAAACACTCTCTAAGGCACTAAAGTGGGGAGTAGAGACTCCTAAGACACGTCTACTGGAACTCAAGTGCTGAGCATACAAAGGGAAAGGTAAAATTGAAAAATGGAAGCCTAAATAAAAATTATATTTTCAATTTGGAACTAGCTAGTTTCATTTTTTATTTTTTTTTGTTTTCAATCAAGAGTTATTTTCAATTAAAAGTGGGGAATTAGATGATCTATCCTATTTATGTCCTAGGGCCATTTATATAAAATTGTGACAAAAGACAAACATAATCTATTACGATAGGCCACTAAGCCTACTAAGATGGACAACCGAGTCTAATGAGCTCAATTCTAAAACCTCAATTAGTATAAGTACTAGCACTCATATTGAGAAAATGCATCGAAAGGTATTTTAATTAACTCAAATACTCTTTTAAGAAATGTGCGTTTTTAAAATAGAAATCTACAATTTTAAATATTTTTGAAAAGATTTCCAAACCCAAATTCCAGCAACATCAATATATATCCATGAATAATATTCCAGCAACATCAATATATATCCATGAATAATAATAATAATAATAATAACCAAGGTAAAGATACTTGGATAAGAAAAAAATTATGCTCAAAATATTTGAAATGAATTATGTCCATTTAAAGAAAAAGAATAAAAATGGGAAACAAACTTCATCTACCCGCTCACTTTCATTATTCATTATTTGCGTTTAATTAAATAATTACAACAAGTGCATTATTCGTTATCTCGTATTTAAAAATCTTGGAACTTGTGCACCGACACACGAATTTTATTTCCTTCAAAAGTTTCCACACACAAGGATGAACCTGACCTGGATATATGTTCCACTATTTTACGAGTTGAAGTATGCAGTAATGACTACGAAGTTTATTATTTTAAAATTATAATTTTATTAAAAAAAGAAATATTAAAATTTTTACTAGTAATAGCTTTTCCTTAGCATTGGATTGTTTTATTGAACTTCAAGTTCGAAATTGGAGAGCTGACGATGATGTAATATCTGGCATTAGATGCCCTAAATTAAATTGTTTCTCTATCAAAATTAAGAAAAGAAAAATATAGAAATTTTTTCTATATGCTATATCACCTCTAATTGAGGAAATAAAAATATTGTAGCTTTAGTTATTTGTATATCTTTAGAAACATATTGATGTCAATAATTTTTTCTTAATAAATTAATTTTTCTTTTAAGATCATATATTTTATTAAATAATTAATATTTTAAAAAATAAAAATAAAAATCCCTTTAAAAAAAAAGTATCCATTCAAAACAACACCTGAGTAGACATAGAATATGAAAGTGGAATAAATTCTTTATAAAAAAAAAAAACCAATGAAATTAATCACTTCCTCAATATCATGAAATTAAAAGAATGTCCTGCTCATAAATATAATTAAAGTGGTAGCAACCGGTCCGATCCCAAACCACAGCGATGGCACTGGCAGTCTGGCACATATGTTTGAGTTCGTAATAATGCGTATTATACGGAGGAGTTGGCAATTGCAACTGCTTAATGCCGAAAAGGAATCAAAGAAATTGGTGTCAACTGTCGTGCCTACATTCTCATTATCAAAATTATTTAAGGCAATGCGGTTCACATTGTTTCTTTATTTTCTTTCTAACTAATGTTTTCAACCATGCCAGTTTTGATTATTGATTATCCAACGACTACTTATGATGATCAGAAATAAATTTAATTTACTACCAAAAGTATATATGCAGTGTAAATTTCAGTTGTATATCGTAATTAACTTTTATTTTAGATTAATATTTGTTTTAATTTTTTAAAAGGAGAGGTAAAATTAAAAATATATTTTTATTTAGACGAAGCAGAGTTAGTAGATAGGGCAAAAGAAAGAAAGGAAATTGTCAAATAATGGTCCTTCTGACAAAACAACAGAGAAAAATGTGGTAATTAAGATGGAGTTGACACGAGCGCAACTGCAAATTACAGGCAGGCAGGCAGCTAAGAGTTTTTATTTAATAAGCCACATATATAGTATGTAAAATTCCTTAGTAGAAGTGGAATATTGAACAAGACAATTTATAAAACGTGGAAGTACCGTTAATGTTAAAGTCAAAGTAAAACTGTCCGCCACTTTAAGTTATCCATATCTTAAGATTTGCATTACTTCAATTCAATGTCAATTAGTCAACTTCAATTTTATTTTATTTTATTTTATTTTTATTATCAAGAACTCAAATTTAAACCGTTAAAAATATATTGTTCATATAGAATATAATTAGCAAGGATGAAATTAAAAATTTCCTTTGTAGGCTCTCAAGTTCAAGTACCCGCACCCGTCCGCAAATGTTTGACTTTGGCCAAACCTACAATATGGTATCATCGTGAGTGAAAAGAAAACCCCCCCGTGAAAGTAGACCTTTTCCAAAATAGAGGAAATATTTCAATTGCGCTACAAGGTGGTATCAAATTAAAAGATATTTTATTCGGAGGATCACATTTTTAGTTTCAAGAAAAAAAAATTCAGACCAATGGTTTGATTGGTAACAATCTTCTTCATATTTGATAATTGATCCGCTTAAATTAGAATAATTAATATTGAAAATGCGTCTCTCCATGATTCTACATAAGCACAAATAATCTCCGTTTCAGGAATTTCAATATATATCCTAAAATATTCCAGTAGATTTTCTATTGATTGTAAAAATTTTCAAATTAGTGATTAACCCTGCAACTATATATATTAGTTAAGTAAGTTTATGAATGTTATTAATATTAAAATTTAAAAATATGTGTTAATATCAAATCCGATGCGGGGCTTTGAGGTAATAATTTTACTTATTATTGAACTAAACAGATATGTTTGCACTCCAATCATATCAAACATTATAATGAAATAATTAGATACAGTTAATTATTTGCGTCTAACAATAGGTAATGACTATGACTGGCCTGAAACCAACAAATAACTAAAGTGACAAAAGCGTACTGTAGCACCCCACTTTGGGAATCTCCTAAGCTAAGACATTATTTTGATTCATACTTAATTCTCAGAGTTACAATTTAATAAAAGGCTCATAAATTTCAAACGTTTCAAAGGTAAACACTGATTCAATTCAAATAAGACTAATTAAAACTGCAAAATAGATATATCATAAGAGATTTAAGGAACTTAGTTAAATTATTGCCCTTGATAGATCATACCATCAATGTCATCTTATACTATAACCTTCAAAATAAAATTTATATATCACAACATCTCTAAGGTAACCAACACATTCACAAGTTCCATACTTAACCACGGCATTAATTCTATTACAAAACAACCATGCACTTCGTTCCAAACCTGGCATCTATCAAAGCCCATCTCTGTCTGAGAGATTATGAAATACAAAGGGGTAAGTCCAAAGGCTTGGTGAAGGATAAGTAAAAGTAATAGCAGAGTTTATCAAGGAAGAACTCAACTCAATAAACATAATTTTATTAGGCTGAATATAACAAAATCCAAAAAACAAACAGTACAGAAAAACAAACATGAAACTCTCCTGCCTTATTGCTCCAAGAACAGATTACAAGCAAACAAAAATCATTTAGGCAATTCAAACCCAAAGCATATGCATTCCAAAAAAAGGCTATAAAACATGCATTGCAAATTCATCTTATACCAAACAGATAAATATTTCACCTAAGCATAATTGTATAGCGCATCGCTGATACCTGCGGAAAAATCCCTAGCGTATCGCTCATACCCAGGAAAAATCCCTAGCATGCCCTGTATAACCAAACGGATCGCCTTCCATGGCCCTTAGCCCATATAATCACTATACAAATAACATAAATAACCACTTATATAGATGCCTAGTGAGAAATCCGTAGCACACCATCGGTTTCAGACTAAACCATACAAAATAGAAATGCCACCAAGGCAACAAAAAGTAGCAAACAAAACACGGATAAGCCAGAATGGCCAATAAACATAGAACAAATAGCAGATATGCTGACAAGGCAACAAACATAGTATAGACAGTACAGATACAAGATAGACGAATATCAGGATAACAAATAACAGACAGAGGTTTTGGGTGCCAAAATAGATAGAAAACAGAATCAATATCAAAGATAACCCTCACAAGGGTATTCAAATTAGATAACCGATAACAGGTAACATATCAGATCTCAAACAAATATGAGTACGATAGAATAGAGAAACCTACATAGGGGCTCATCACAATTAACTGATAGAGAGAAAAGTGCCAGATTGACAGACCCTTACAAGGGTTTCCAACAAATACGAGTAAGCTTAACAAAGTAATAATCCAAGCGGGAGAAAACCTCACCTCTTGTAGTTTCAATCAGCAACAATCAAAGCCGAAATCTACTGCTTGTTAGTGCCCAACTCATCATCATCTAATCAAGAAAATATTCCAAGAATCAAAATTCTTGTTCAACCCTAGTAGCCTTCTAGAAATGCACCAAGTGTTCTAATGCCTTTTCTATCAGGATGATATAGATTAATATCCTTCTTCACAAAATTCTCCAAAATCAACATTTTTAAATTATCTATGACAGTTTAGATTAATTCTAAAATAACATAATTTCCACCGTAGCAAAATTAAGGTATTACAATCTTAAGCAATATATATGCATTAATCTCTAGTCAAATTTCTATTTAAAACACCATTTAACCCATAATAGTTCCCAATATCATGATTAACGTTCAACTAAGTATCATCTACAAATTGAGTCCAAAATTCATATCTCCCAACTCCATATTCCTCACATGGGAAATCAATTCATATAGGCACACATATCGTCTCAAAGGCTAATTTTAGACAAGGTACAACATTTGCATGCATGTATGTATATATATAACATGCAACAACCGAACATAAATCCAAATTTTACCATTGAGGGTTTGAAATCACAAATCGATAACACTAGAGCGATCACCGCGTTGAGATGAGCAAACTGTCTCTCCATCGCCGCTGAAAAATTTAATGCCACCACAGAAATGTTCCTCTCGATGAGAGGATTCCAATGCTCCCTTTAGTTTTGAATTTCGAGCAACGTAGACACCAGAACGGGCCAAAACAACTGCATTTCTCTCTCCTGCAGCTGCTCTCCGATCGCCGCTCTGCTGTCATTGAAGCTGTGATGCAACACTTCCACCATGTTCACCTCGAAAAATACTTCCTAATCCACCCTTCAGAACCATCAATGGTCGCCGAAAAACGAGGAACCCAGTTGGTTGCCGAAGCTCTCTTCTCTCGGTTCCTCTCGTGGCTGCTGCTATGCCACCGTGTGTGTGTGTGTTTGTGTGGCTAGGAATGAGGATGATGGTGTGAGGAACAATTTGAGGAGGTTAGGTTCGCTAAGGAGGGTCGCCAGTGAGCTCGCTGAAGGTGGTGTCTTCGGCTGAGAGAAAGAAGAAAGAAAAAGGAAAGAAAAATGAGGGAAAGGAAAGAATGAAGAAGAAAGAAACGAGAGCTACCATTTTTAGTAATCTCATTTTCAAATTTTTCAATTTAGCCCCTCAAAAATCTAAGTTATGTTATCATGTCTAAAGTTTTTAGGAAAATTATGATTAACTCCAATCGACTTAGAGTGTCTCATTCAAACCCCAAACTATTAAAAAAATTACATAATTAAATCTATAAAAATTATAATTTAACCCACAAAATTTTTTAAAATAATTAATAATATGAAATTCATAAAATTTTTAAAAAATAATAAAATCATATATTATATATAAAATCAATAAAATTCTAGGAGTGAAACATATACAAATTATGTAATATGCATCACATATATAGTTTCAATGCGCAACTGAATAAACGAAAACAAGAGAAACATGAGAAAAATGGAAAATCTGAATCTGGTACCATAGGAGAGAACCAAAATTAGGTTCCAATTTTATGTAAAATTTGATATCTCTCTCTATATATTAAAAAGTCCTATAAGTAAGGGTATACATATATATATATGTATATATTTATATTATTATATATAGCACATTGGTATAGGATCCATAATTATACAATTTTGATTATAATTATCTAATTTTGGCCAAATGTTAAATTCTTAACATTTTTAGAATTTTAATTCAGTTGAAAATTTTTTATTGGTTGTTTATTTGCTTTTATATTTCATTTTAATACAATTAGCTTATGCATTATAACTTAAATATCATATTGTGTTTATCCAAAGTTGCAATATAAATTTCTATCTCATAAGATAATCCAAAAAAATATCTAGAATTATATTTTTATCTCACTAAATAATTATATATTTTAAAAAATATTTTATAAGCATCATGTTAAGTACTCTTATGACAAAATCCTATCTTATAAATTTAATTTATCACAAGATTAATAGATAAATATTTTATTTATTTTATATATAAATTTTATTATTCTACAATTATTCCATTTACATTTTAGTCGTACATTATTCATAGTGTAATTCTATATTTTTAATTGTAGGACTTCTTTCCCCCATTAACAGTATACAAAGATATTTTGTTTCTCCTTTTAATTAATTTAAAGTTCATTTTGTAGAAAATTTTAATATTTTTTTGAAACACATCTTTATATTGTGTTTGTTTTGTTTTTATTCTAAATTAATTAGATACTTTTTTAATATATTTAAATATTTTATCAATATTATTTCTTTATTATTTCATTAATATTTATTTAAAATTAAAGTTCTTATGAGGATGTAGTAACTTTTACATTACTTAAAGTATCAGCATTTAGTATTTTTTTAATTTCAATTAGTTATATTTTATATATTGATTTTTAATAATAGTTTCAAATATTTTTGTATGTCATATAAGAATTTATCTTTGATATTGAATATTTTTATTTTACTATTATTTTAGTTGCAACTCTCTCGACTTATCTAGATAAAAATATATGTACACTTCATATTTGAATAATGTACCTCGAATAATGTGATGTTATGAAATATTTAAAATATTATAATTTTATTAAATTATTAAAATTATTTCAATTTTCTTATCAAATGAATGAAGAAATACTATATATTTATCTATAGAAAATATTCTTTAAATTAGCACTTGATTTACCCTTTCCTAATTATGCGCACATAAGAAAGATTTTTCCTTTTTTATTTTTTCTATATAACATCATGTGCTTTGATAAGTTTATTTTGATTGGCAGAATCTTTACTTATTCATAATATTTTTTTATAAGAAAATTATTTTATTTCTCTTAAATAAATAAATTATTTATAAAAAAATTATGTATATACAACAAAAATTTAAAATTTCATTGTTGAGTAAGTACTTTTAGACAATTAATATATTTCATATTTATTAATTTATACTCACTTTGATAATATTAACTATCAAAAATGAAATGACTATATGAAGTAATGAAATTATCTAATAAATATGAACTCTAATAAATATTAAATTATTTTTTATTTAAAGAGTGAGATTTTTTTTTTTTTAATTTAACTATACCTTTTCATCCAAAAAAGCTCAAAATGTATCTCCAAAAAGTAGTTGATAACTAAGTTATTTCAAAATAACAATCAACTTTCATATTTAATAACTTTTTTTGTATTTATATAGATACAATCACATTATTTTTAGTTGAAGCAAAGCAATATTCAATTATTTCCAATCCAAAAATTAATTGATAAATAAAAATATTCAATCCTTTATTCAAATAAATTATTTTTATTTATTAATTAAATAATTATTTTTTAGACGACTTCAAAAGTAAAATTAAAATACTTAACAATCATAATTATCTCTTAACATCATGACTTACTAAAAAAATTTTACAACTAATTTGTTGCTTATGAAATAGATAAACAAATATTTATGTAAAATGCCATATCATCACTTTTTTATTAAAGAGTTGGAAGTTTGAGAACTGAATAATTATAAATTAATTGATATGCAAGTCCTCAATTTATCAAAGTTTTTAAAATTTAATTATTTTTACAATAATGTTTTTAGATATGTAAAATACTTTTAGATAAAATTATATATATAGAATATAACAAATAATTTTATTGAAAAATATGTTTTAAACACAAATAGTTACTTCCTACAATAACTAAAAATTTGGAACTTTATTTTTATATCATTAAATTAAAATCATTATAGTTTTTTTAATTAGCAACATAAAATTGGAGAACTTATTTTTAATTATTTGAAATAATCTTTTTATATGGGATGCACATATATGGCACATAGTTGAAAATTTTTCAAAAGTTTGATAAATAACCATTTAAATAGAAAATTAATTAATTTTTATATTTTTCAGTATATTTAATTACACTATTTTATAGTTATATCATGCACATTTATTTTAATATTTTTTATTATAATAATTCATAAAAGTATTTTTACATAGATTAATGATATGAGATCGAAAAATTTTGACTAAAAATTAGTAGTCATTTAATTATTTATAATTTTATATTCTAATTATAAAAGAAACTTATGAGAAACTGATACTTTGATTTTAAACTAAATACAAAAAATTGACTTATTATTTATTCATGTACATTATATATGTTAATTAATAATTTCAAAAATAATAAAATAATTACATCTATAAATAAAAATTAATACATTTTACTCATCAGAGTTATATTTAATATTAAGAGATATTTTAGCTTATAAAAATTATATGCTACAAACTACTTCTTGAATTAGTTATCAAATAATTAATAACCTTATGTAAGCTATTTTCATAGATAAAGTACAAATATATTATATAATTACACTAACAATAAATATTTAATATTTAATATTTAAAATTCTCAAATGTCATGAAAATTGTAACTATGATTTTCACATTATTAAGAAATTATACTAAAAAGCTTTATATTATAACAAAAATTAATTGCTTATTTATCATATCAAAGTATGTATGCATAGATTAATTATCTAATGTAAAGGCGTATTTTGTAAAACATTTTGCACTATATTTATTTTTTTAAATCTTTTATTTATTTTTTTAAATTTAATCATTTTATAAATTTTTGTATAATTTATGAACTTAGATTGAGCAATTCTTGATATTCTACAACTTATTTAAGTGTAAATTACCTTCAAACACAATATTTTTAATTGAAATATTCATATTATTTTGTTTAAACAGTAATAGATTTTTTTATATTAAATGCTAAAAATAATTACAATTTATGTTTTAATCATATAAAGTAAAGTAAATATAAATAAATTATTCAATTATATAATCATTTTCAATGCATCATAATGGGCACATAATAATATCTATATATATATTACGTGCTGGGTAAGTACAAAAATGTATGTATTCTCTACTTCACAGACTGCAGCGTGATATTATCTAAAACTTGAACTAACTCCACCATGTATTGTAATCTTTGCTCTTAAATGTCTTCTTCATCCAAAGTTTAAAAATCAACAATAATCTGTCATTGGACACGTCTGATAATACATATACATCATAGTTGGATACTTCTGAATTTAGAGTGAATTATCCATTAATATAATTTGTTTGAGAAGTCTACTCATCTGCACATATTAATCATGTGATGTGAAATTAGTTGAATGAGCATGTCCAGATCGAACGAATGCATCATTTTCCGTCTTTTAAAATAAGTCGCAACTTGTCAGCTCATTATCAATATATATATATATATATATATATATATTCAAGTAGATATAAATAATTTAATATAGAAATACCATATTAACATTTATTCATATATGTATATGGATTATTAAATTGCAGAATACATTGACCGTGTTATTTGATTAGGTACCGAGATACAAAATTAAAACCTTAAGGTCATATGCATATAAATTGCAAAAAAAGAATAAATTAAATAAATGAAAAATGGGCCACTGAGCCTATTTAATTAAACCCATGAAAGATGGGCTCCAAATCTAGGCCGGACAAAGCCCAAAAACCCAACTAATATATAAATAAATTCTAACAGCCAAGAAAAGGCTACTAGTAAATCATTTTTCAACTCAAAATCTGACTCTATGCGAGCGCATTGTCATAATAGAACCCCATTAATTCTCTGATTTATGTAAAAAAGAAAAAAGAAAAAAAACCCAAATCCTTTTATGCAACATCAGGTACCAAAAAGCCCGATCAGATCAATTTGTTCACAGCCCGTAATGCATGGTTCATAATCATGTCACTCTCAATTCTTCTGTATTTATACATAACAATTTGTACTAATAAATATGAGCAAATTTTTGTCTAAGACTGCAGCACAAAAATCAAAATACATGGAACAATGAGAACAGAAAACCAAAGACAAAATTTGAGACTGTTTATCACAATTGTGAAATATCTGTCACCTCTAAACTCATGGGAAATCTCTATATACTCCGTGTGTGTTTGATCCGACCAAAATTAATCACAAAATGAGTGATTAATGTACAATTTAAGGCAAGCGATTAACCATCCGTGCAAAGACAATCACCATCTAATTTGATGGCCAAATGTAAATAATTAATTTTTACCACAATAATTATGCGTTTTACCAAATTAGTGGGAAGTGATAAAGAGGTCAAGACGCGGCCGATGAAACATAATATTTTTCTTAATCAAAATTCTTTTTTCCCAATTTTTTTAGTCTCATGGGAGGGATGCACAGTGAGGAACATATAGTTTCGCCTCGAAAAATCCTCTAATGCAAAAGCAATGAACGACAAGACTCTCATTCTAGCAAAGAACCATCCTTTTGCTAGAATATATTATATGCATGCATACGATTGTATGTGTGTGTGTGTGTATTATAATAATATGAATTTGACGCATATATCAGTTATGTATTTTTATACGTGGGAGCTGTCGCCTTAAATTGCTCAGCAATTTTACAATAAAAACACAAAATAGATAGATATTTATGTGTAATTATAATTACAAGTAGATCCTCCTGATTGGGTCTTCCTGGCCACACTTAAATTCCACACAAATTACACGTTGTATTCTCATCACGTCAATTTCAACAAGCAAACGCCACTCCCACCATCTCTTCTGCCACACACCCCTGCCCGCCCACTTGTTTCTCTTTAACTCCCAACCGCTCGATAAACCACAGCGGCCACCACCGCCTTTCCAAAATTCTACCAAAGGACTGTAAAGAACTAGATCGGTTTCACGATTGACCGACAGGCACTTTTCGTCGTAAGAAAATTAAATCCTGAGATCACACACACATATAAACAGAGAGAGAGAGAGAGAGCGCAAATGGAGTGCCCAAGAGATTGGCCGGAACCAATAGTCCGTGTCCAATCCTTGTCAGAAAGTGGCAGCAACAGGATTCCCGACAGATATATCAAGCCGCCAGATGCAAGACCCTCGCTTGGGTCCACCGCCAGTCATGACGCCAACATACCTCTGATCGACCTCGGTGGTATATACGATGAGAACCTCCGGGAGACGACGTTGAGCCGCTTGTCTGAAGCGTGCCGTGAGTGGGGATTCTTTCAAGTGGTGAACCATGGGGTCAGCCCCGACCTGATGGACCAAGCCCGGGAGGTTTGGCGGGAATTTTTCCACCAGGCCATGGAGGTTAAGCAAGCCTACGCCAACTCGCCTAAGACCTACGAAGGCTACGGCAGCCGACTAGGGATAGAGAAGGGCGCCATTCTTGACTGGAGTGATTATTATTTTCTTCATTATCTACCTTGCAACTTGAGGGATTTTAACAAGTGGCCTGCTCTTCCAAGTACCCTCAGGTAGTACTAAGTGTAGTCATTGTTGACATATATTTGAAGTTTTCCTTTCTACCAAAACATGGGTTATATTTGTATAAATAGATAGGTAATAGACTTTTGTTTTTTTTTCTAATCTTTTTTGATACATATTTATACACCCAACGTTAATAAAGTTCCAACGTCTCAGAATAATAGCCATACAAGTACGAGGACGATTCAACTGAACCAACTTAATTACTAGCAGACAACACAAGTCAATAAAATTTTTGATGGCTTTATGCTTGTTTTTAGATGAGCCTAATCCGCCTTGATTATAAGAGCTTGGCCGTTTTCTTTGGCAGTTCCCAAGTCTGTGTCCTAATTTGTGTTTTCTTGTGAAGAGACGTTATTATCGTCTTGTCTTTATGTTGTCACAGGGTCATTCATTAGATTCTCTGCCGGCTAATTATATATGATGTTACAATGTTTAAACTCTTAAGCAAGCCACCACCACCACATGTTTCAAATCTAGTGCGCTAATTTTAGTACTAAATGATACATACATATATACATAAAATCAAATATTCCATTATGTGAACTTTAAACATGATTGACAAATTATGTATGGGCTGAACTGTAGGGAAGTGATTGCTGAATATTCTACAGCAGTAGTGACGCTAGGCGGGATTTTACTAAAAATTTTGTCGATAAACCTGGGATTAAGAGAAGACTTTCTGCAAAATGCGTTTGGAGGGGAGGATATCGGGGCTTGTTTGAGGGTCAATTTCTACCCGAAATGTCCGCAGCCGGACCTGGCCTTAGGCCTCTCATCGCATTCGGATCCTGGCGGCATGACCTTTCTTCTGCCGGATCAAAGTGTCCAGGGGCTCCAAGTCCGTCGAGACGACGGTTGGGTTACGATGAAACCAGCTCCACATGCGTTCATCGTCAACATTGGTGATCAAATACAGGTGCTTGCTCTTCACTATTCTCTTCTCGTCTTTTTAGTTATCAATATTTCATCTCTCTCTCTCTCTCTCTCCATGATTGTCCTTCATGATTATAATTTAAAAAGAAATTCTTATTTCAAATATTTCATAGTTAATTTTATTCTTCGCGCTTGTCAAAAATTCAAACATACTGTTTATGTAATTTATATATATAAAATATTAGGATGTAAATTATTAACTTGAAATAGTATTAATTAAATCAAGAATGAAATTACCTAGTTGGTGATTTGTAATCGCACAATCACATAATTATTAATATCCGGTAACATAAATATGGAAAAAGAATAGAAAGTTCAGTTCTTCATATTTTATCTAAAATTTTATATTAACTCAAACAACAAATTTTTTATTTCAAAGATATCCAATATCCATTATGATATATGGATATCTTTGTTTCCAAAACGTGACAAGTCATAGATGTTGCGAAATAACTATTATAAATTATTGTCAAGACTGTATTTCTTGATGCACATGATTTGAAACGCGGTCCAAAAACGTGATCCTTCCATTTGCTTGTATTTCATGAATTCTAATCATATTATATTAGAATATATATATATATAAATATATTTTAATATAAAGATTCGACGTTATATTAGAATTCATGAAGTACAGTCATGTTGTGGAGCCATGTTTTAAGGAGCCTCGCTTTATTAGGGCAAAAATCAATGCACCATAATCAACGTGCTCAATCAACATTTAGTAGTTGTCAGATGTGGAACATCTTTATAATGATTTAAACTTGCAAAGACTCAAGGAAGTCTTTCGGTATATTTCACTAAAATAAAAATATAATCAAAGATGTATTTATATATTTATTCTTTAAAATATTAAAATATTTTTTTTTGAAAATACTCTCTTCTATTATTCAATGCCTTTCAAAACTTCCCATTTTCATACATATACATATTATTCTTACAATAAAAAAATATTATTTAATTTTATTTTTATTTCAAAAATTCAACAAAAAAAAATTGATTTGGTAGTTATAATGTAAAATATTATTTCTCAAAATATAAATAAATATACTAAACTTCGCAAAATATTTCTATCTATTTCTTCAAAATATTAAAAAATATGCATCATGTTTCCGAATACCACTTTTATATTTTCAAAGAATTTTATTTTCTTCAATCCTACTTTTTCAAATTTATTTATTTTTCTAAAAAATATATTTTAATCACCTTTGAAACATAATCAAACATTTCCTTACTCAAAATAGGAAATTCTGGGTCTAGAGACAGATCCACGGTATTGTCCACATTTTAAGCTCAACTGCTTCTTAATATATTTAAATAAATTAAGTTTTTAATTAAGAAGAAGGAATGAAAAGACGAATGATTTGACAATATAGAGAACTACTTTTATAAAAATTTCAGCAATTTTTTATGCGCACCCACGGCTGGCTTGCTAGCACCAAAAATACTGAAAATGGTAGAGAATTTTTTACCTTATTTTAGAAGAATTCATCACTAGGATTTATATTGTGCTTTGATAACATAATTTTCTTCCAAATGTAAACAGTTGAAAAATTGAGAGGTCAATTGGGCCAGTGCATTGCTACACTAATTATATATTTGAAATCTATAATTTAAATGTTAATGCGTTTTTAGTGTTTGAATGTGTGTATAAATAAAAAATATCTATATATGTATCACACTTAAAGATGCATCTAATTATTCGTAAAATAGAGCCACTGAAACAAAATGTTGTCGCTCAATTTGTAGTTTTCGATTAAGTGCACAGTACCTGTTGGTGGAAAGTCATTTCTGAAATAAATACATCTCCTCTGGCCAATTCTTCATCAACTTTCTTGCCCTTTAAATATTTTGGAAAAAGCTAAAATGACAACAACAGGTGCATTTAAGTTTTCTATTCTATGTCCCCTTTTATTTCTATCCAGAAGGTGACATAAAAATTACTCCATCTTTGCCCTGCCATCAATCATGTTTTATTTGGTTTAAGGATTTTAATTAAAAAATTAAATTGACTATAAATAAGTAAATCTACAATATTTATCAATTATTTGGTTCATATTTTAATGAGATAGTCAGTTATAAAACAAATAATTATAATTGAGTTTAATCAAATAAAATTTGAATAAAATGTTTTGTAAAGAAAATACTATTTTGAAATTGACATGCACTGCAGAATGATATTTATTGAAGTGATAATAATTTTATTTTGTCACAATATAGTTTAATAGTGATAAAATTTAATATTTTAAGTTGTATTATTGCCAATTAGTGAATCACTATAATTTATGACAAAAAATTTTATTGTCATTATCGATGTTTCATTAATTGTCAATAATGATAATTTAAAAATATTATATTTTTCTCATCATTAAACTTGTAATAATTATTATGTAACAAAATACAGCTGCTATCATTTAAAATAAATATTTACGATGACATTTATATTATCACCTAATATATATTTTTCTTATTATAAAGTAATGAATGGTAGTAAATACTAAAGTTGGAGGACAAAGAAAAATAAATTAAAATGGTCTTTTTGACTTTGGAAGTGCAAATGATTGAAAAGTTTGAGATGGGTAAAGAAAATTCCCTATCAAAAAAAAAAGAAAAAAAACAGAGATGGGTAATGAAAATCAAAATGGATATTTATTTAAAGATAGTATTTCATTTCTTTAGTACTTTAATAATTTTATTTATTTATTTTGTAAAACAAGCATGAAGGCAAGTCGTTACTGGCGCACATTAATGTGATGTAGTCTCAAGTACAGACATTAGTTGTCTAGTAATTAATTAATTTAATAGTATTATTTTTATATTTGTATGTGTAGAGTCTACGGTTTGCATAATAATAAATTTTAAACATATATGTGTGATAATTTTTAAACATTAAAGAAACAAAGAAAAAAAAAAAGAAAGAAAAGAAAAACTGAAGTACGTATCCGCTTGTGTCCTGATTAAAGTACATGACAAACGGAGCTAGGTCAACATTGCGGACCTGCGGCTGTTCTTTCCCAGTATTACATTCACACAACACACACACACACATGCATAATTGCTTATATCTACATAAACAAAATTATATGTGGACAATTCCCTTTCACTCTAATAATTTGATTTTGTGATGGACTCTGTAATAGGCAATTACATTTATATTTATTTTTTGGGAGGGAGGATATATACTTGTATGTGTGCATATGTTTTTCTTGTGGAACTAATGCTCTTATTTCGTTTTATCAAACTGAATCAGGTATTGAGTAATGCGATTTATAAAAGTGTTGAGCACAGAGTAGTTGTCAATTCAACTCAAGAACGTATTTCACTGGCCTATTTCTACAATCCTAAGAGCAGTCTGCTTATACAACCAGCTAAGGAATTGGTAACACTGAATAAACCTGCATTGTACCCAGCCATGACTTTTGATGAATATAGACTTTACATAAGAGCTAAGGGACCAAAGGGAAAATCTCAGTTAGGAGAATCCTTGAAGTCCTCAAGATAAGTATTGGATCGGATTATGCCTTCGGTTTACTTATTGATGTAAATTAATTGATTATTCATTGTTGTCATTTATAGGTTTATTAAACTAATTGTCCACCTACGTATACCACTAAAAAAAAAAGGTATTAATGATCATAAAATTGGTCACTAAATATGCAAAAATCAGTCATTAATGAGTTTAGCAACCGATTTAGTGATTGATCGGATCGGTCATAAAAACTTTCATCACTAATTTGCGTCAGTCACTAATCAGTGACTACTAATTGTGGTCACTAATTATTTAAAAAAATTTGAAATTTTTTACATGTTACTAAGCTGTCACTGCATATTTCGGTCACTAATTTAATGTGTCAAAAATATTTATGTTGGATTTTGCATCCTCTTAGGTTTGGACCCAAGACTTTTGTTTTGTTTCAATGAGTAACTAATCACTATACCACATACATTTGTCTCCACAATGTAATATACATAATATTTACAAATTAAAAAGTTATTAAAATATTCATATGTATAAGTTATACTATTCTTTTGCATTTTAAAATTTAACAAAAGTAGCAATTATTCATTTAATATTTGTGTAATATTTCTTCAATATAATAGTGTATAGTATTTATTATTTATAACTATTACTTCTAAATTTTAGGTATATTTATCATAATATATTACAAATACATTAAAAAATATTATATACATACTAATATATATAGTAATGAATAGTTTACACATATATATGGAAATATGCATATATGCTAATGCATACAAATTAATATATAATATTATATTACATATTATAAGTATTTATTTACTCATAACACATGTATATAATATATATTATTGACATGAATATATTAATTAATTCTCATTTTTTTCTTTGTATAAGAATATTATTCTTGTTTTTTTCTTTGTGCATTTATATATACATTAATAAATTAATGTTCAATTACATAGATATTATATAGAAATATTTAGTGGTTATATATTTATATAAGTATGTATATTTTTAAATTTTTCATATATACGTATATTATTATAAAAAAAATTATATATATATATATAGTATATTTATAACAAACACAATATTTTATTACTTATATAGGTGTTACATAAATGGTATGATTTCATATTACAAGAATATACAAAAACTAAAATTTTATATTTGTGAATATTTATTGATTAAAAAATGCAATTATTAATTAGTAGTGACTGCATCAATGACTTAAAGAAAATTTATTTATAAATTAATAATTAAAAAATAATTCGATCAGTAATTAGTGATTGAATTAGTGACCATTTTATACGTTAGTGACCAAGAAAAAGAGTGTGACAGTCATTAATTTGGTCATTAATTTTTTTAAATATTATATTTAAGTTAATTACTAATTAATTATTAAATATTTACTAATCAGTTAGTAATTAATGACCGCTCAATTGATCACCAAAATACGATTACAAAAACTCTTTTTTTTTGTAGTACGTAGCAGTTAATAGGAGGGCTTAACAAGAATCACAAATTAAAGAAATTAAATGAGTTAGAAATTTGATGCTCCCTATTTGGTCATGCTTCGTGCCCTTTAATAAACGAAAAGTGTAAAATATATTATAATTCTCCATAGAAATATTATTATGATTTATATGTAGTTGTTTACTAGTTCCTTGGAATTTAAAAACTGTTTCGTGCCAATGATCTTATTTCATACCTTTTGTTCAATTAATAAAGTTTAAAAATTTGTTTGCACTCATATATTAATTTTGAAATTTTTTTTGTCTTTCTTTAAAAGAATAATTTAAAAACTTGATGCATCATAACTGATGTGTATAATTAAGTCTACAAGAGTAAAATCATAAAAGAAAAAAAAAAGATTTGTTGGATCAAATTGATTAATTAAATAAAATAGACCAAAGAACCCAAAATTAATTAATTAAAAATAAATAATAAATACTAAGCCCTCTATAAAACTTGAGCACAAAAAGGAAAAAGAAAAAAAAAATTCATTCACAAGAAATCGCGAAATTTTGAGAACCTGTGAGAGTTGAAATCTCTCTACAAATGATCCATAGAAAATGAAATAAACAACTTGTTGTCTACCAAAAAAAAGGCCTTCTCTAGTTTCGTGTAGTATTAATAACAAATTATAATATTATTAAAATTTTGTAATGAGAATGAATTTCATGTTATGCTAAAAAAATTGACATTCTAAAAATTAAAATATTTAAAATTATTCTTATTATTTTTGTTGTGGTCGTAGTTCTTCTTATGGTATTTATTTGATGTTATATTTGTCTGTGGTGTGGGGCATGTGGAGGGGATCGGGGAAGGGAAAACCTTAAACATCGTGAGAGGGCCCGTTAGATCATAGACAAAAATACAGTATAACAATCTTGTCCTTTATCCTTAGCGAGGCAGCTCTCAGTTAAATGTTATATACCGTGTAATAAATTGTTTTTATTGCACAAATATGATTAAGAAAGAAATGAAATACATTATTACTATTCAAAAAAAATTAAAATATTCACTTTTTATATTCATAATTGGACAAAAATTCTCTCTATTTACCTAAAAGGAAAAAGAAAGAAAAAGAAATTAGTGAAATAATGATGCAAAATTCACTTTGTTGAAGAAATTTTCAATCTTCTTTTAAATTAATTTCACTAGATTATCAGATAGGCGGAGTGTTGAATTAGAATAGTCAGATAAAAGAAGACAGATGAATTTATCTGTGGAATAAAATAAATTTATCGAATTTTCCATACACATTTTCAAATGCGTTTTGATGATTCCTTTCACAGGGGGCAATAATCTCGATCCGTGCTTTGTTGCAATTACTTAACCTACTTCCCATGTGGTGGGGCATTTTTCGGAGTTGTTTAACATTATCTTAAATACAAACATGTACCTCTAAAAATACTGATAATGACAACAATGTTTAATTTCGAGGTAATTGTTGTCTTATAATAATTTTCTATTATTAATTACGTTTTGAAGTTATTAGAGGGTAATCTTAAAGAAACATACTTATTTAACACATGTTAGTTACTGTGGCATATTATTAATGTACCTCGTCGTCAGTGGTGCGCTCTCTCAATTTGTCCTTTTCTACAACATTACTTTAATAAAAAATGTTGCAACTTGAAAGATGATTGAAATACTACTTCTCCTTTTATATCGATTCATCGCTACAGGAAACAAAAAAACCCCTCGAATCATTAATTAGCAAATAATTTGGAGTTCATTTAAAGCTAACAGTAGTACCAACTCATCAAAAGCAATACAAAAATCTCTCGAAAAAATTGTTATTGTTGCTGCCGCTGCAATAGTGAAAGTATACAAGTAAAATTATTATAAAACACAAATATGAAATATTATTAAGATAGGTCATTGGGCATAACTTAGTTTCTGCAATTATCAGCATTCATAGCAATATATATATCAAATGACATTTTAATTAATTAGAGCACTCTTTCAAGGCAAACATTTTTGAAGCAAAAACCCACTTCTTCACTATTTTCAAAACGACTCCATGATCCAAATTCTAACAACATCATTCTAGTGCCATTTTGGGAAACACTTTTTCATCTCATAGAACATCGAGGCAAGCTTGAGACTTCACCATCTCACTAGCATCCCAAGGAGAGAATGCCATGAGTAACCAAGCAAGGGGCCAACTCCCCATAGTGGTTGGGCAAGCGCCCCTAGCATCAAAATTCTCAATCAAACCACAAGTTCTACATCCTAAAGGATTAATCCTACTAATCACTCAGGAGGTCCTAATGTGTTGGTAAAAGACACCTCAGCGCAGGTGGCAACAAAAGTGATAACCTAGTAAGCTACAAAGATCAAACACTTGAACCACCCTAATCTCTCATAGGAGTCTAGAAATGTCCTCATCCTTGAGAGAACTGAGCAAAGGCTAGAGAAAAGACGTGGTGGTGCTCCTCATTTACCTCAGAAAATGGATCCTTTGTGGCAACTTGTCCAAGATAGCCAACCATAAAAAAAACTATCATCTACTCCATAGTCCCCAAGTCCATGCTTGGCATAGGAGATGAGTACCTTCCTTTGTAATTGCCTTCTCCATTTGCAACCCTTTCTATATCGCAATCCTGGTAAAGTTACTTCTTCACTACATAAAGGTTACAAATCTTCCAAGTTTGATGGTATGGACGACCTTTAAGAATACTTAGAAAACTTTTAACCTAGATGGAATTTTACGACCTAAGTGAGACTGCATAGTGCAAGATATTTCATATGACGGTGACTAAATGTTTCCTAACATGGATTAACCAACTACTTATTGGAGTATCACCAAACTTAAAGAGCTAATGTAGTGCATCCTATGCAACTTCTCTATTAACTAGAAGTACCTTGTTGCTTACTTATTCACCATAAAGTAGAAGAAAAAAAAAAAGAAAGAGCCAATTGCTTTATCCAGGTAATACATGCCACCTTAGTTGAAACTCTCACCAGCATTATACAACAAAACTTAAGATACATAAAGCTCAAGGAATTCACGACGGGCCAGCCCTAACCATTTTGGAAGAGACCTTAATATGGGCCAAGAAATACATGCACATTAAAGATAATAACTCCTACAGAGAATCAAATACAACAGGTAAGATAAGAAGAGACCATCAAAGGCCAAAGAGGAGAAGACTGCAAGCATGGATCCTCTTGTTAGAGTAGTGCCTAAAAAGCTAATTAGATTAGCGTGCAACTGCCTTTGTAACACATTCGTATTCAGTTAATTTAATCGTTCAATTAACCATCTTCATCTTATGCTTCTTTGTTATGCATTTGGTTGAAGCCTGTAAGGTCACATAAGGCTACGGGACATGGTGTTAGTTAATAGTTGACAACATCATGAAATCTATCTCTATAGCTATGATCTTGAGATTACTTCAAGTCATAGAATCTATAAGATAAGGGCATCAATGATTTGGATACACTTGCATTAATGATGCATGCTCCAAAGGTTGGGGATGCTTTGTTTCATGGGCATTTAATGTAGTGGACACCAATGCATGTTAGTGGGTGTTTGTTAAAGAACAAGTTTATTAAAGACCTAAAATAGAGAAATCCTCAAAATGGGTTGGCATCATAAATTATTTCCTCAAATTTTGACATCCTCACACTTATTCAAGTAGATAATAACAATAAAGCAATGCTATTTCCAAATGGGTAGGCCTTATTTATATCAAGAAATAAGAAACTAGCATTCTACTCAAAAGGAAATAATACTTCAAATGAAATGAGAAATACTAAATTGAAAATTATGATAAGGCAAATGATTAATGCTAGAGGGAACCATTGGTGAAATGATCAAACAATACTGAAGGCAATCTCTTAAGCCAAACATGCCAGGACATTAGAATTTTGGAGTGCAGCTCACACATTTATCTTACTTCGTATATAGTTTTACTTCTAGGATTTGACTACTTGTTGGGTAGATAATAATAGTTTTCTTCCCTTTAGCTAGTTACCACTTTTTGATGAGATCTTTCTATTTGTCCACATATTTACTGAGGTATCCTTGATCGATCAATCCCTCAATTTTGTCCCTTAGGTTTTAACATTCTTTGATGGTATGTCTACAACAATAATTGAAATTGCAGTACTTTAAGAGCTTTCATCTTTCTAAACTCTCTATAACCTTTGAGGGGTACTCGATTATGCCTTGCAATGTGGTAAACTTAACTATCTCTATTGTTGGCCCCCTAAGGGACATGTACTTAAGTGTTGCCTATATGGTGTGCCGAATGCCACCAATTTATCTTTAGCTAGGGTTAGCTCTTCTTTCTTATAATCTGTGTTTATTAGAGTCCTAAGAGATCACCGTTACTTATTTTTTGACTTATCTTTTCTTAGATGTATAAAGTTTCTTTGACTTTATAGGAGAGTTTTGGATTGCAAACTCTTAAGGCCCTTAGAGTCTTGGGTTTAATCGAGTGATATTAGACATTGAAGGTCAATCTTCAAAACCCGTAATATAGAATCAACAGCATGGACCTATCATGTGGACATTGCTATTTTTTAGCCTCAAATAGTCATCAAGCCTCTACTAGTGGTTTTTACTCCATTTAGCTACTGGCACCACTTCAAAGTTGTTTGGTCTCTGCGCAATGTATTCTTTAAGATATTTGCTATGGATCAACCTCCTAATCTTATCCTCTAAGCATTAGCCTTGCTCTGTGGTGTGTTCATTGCTGCAGTAGAAGTGGCACCACTTGCCTAATCCTCACTTCGTTAGGTTTGTTTTGCCTTCAGATGAGAAGTAGATGAGTCCATGCTACAAGACTATAAGTGACGTGTAAGTAGTGGACACTCAAAGAAGATTGCATTTGCAGTTTTTTGGACTTACACTTTAGTTACTTCAGTCATCACATATTTTATGCTTATTAATTTCATGAGCAATTGTAGGTAAGTACAACTTCCCAGTTCTTTCCCAAACATGGGTGTTAATGAGCGATTCCACACTCTGGTTATAAGTGATTGCTAGAAGAAATTTCCTTGAAGTGAAGAGTGAAAGTCTATTCATGGGAGTGGAGAACAGGAGGTGACACCTTATCCAAAATTAGTTCTCCAATCGATCTGCTCTAAGGAAGATAAAACCTTAAGTTCTAGGAATAGAATTATCGTGGCTCCTGCATATATTAGGTAGCCACATTAGTTAGAACTTGAGTAGTAATGACCTTCAGTGGACTCATCATACCTCAAAGGACAACATCAAGATATGATCTCCAAGAATAGATACTTCCGGTATGGGTATTTTCTCTTATGTAAGTAGTGAGTTAGAAGCAGGCTTTGGTATTGAACTAAGTGGTACTCTTGATCGATGACTCTCCACATTCTCTGCTATTGGGGGTACCTGGTTGTTGGATTCGTAACCTCTTAATCTTATCTACATTTTCTATGTTCCTATTTCTTTTTTCAGAGTTTCCTATAAACAGTATCAAAGTGTTGATGTACGGAAATGGAATAAGGTCCTTTCCAGTAGCCAACAGAAGGTAGGTTCGTTTTCTTTAAAATGCGCACAAAGAGATCTATGCTCTTAAAAGTTCTTCAAAGTTTGTAGTTTTTTTATAAATAATTTCTCATGCCCAAGTTCTTCATAAAGCTATGTATTTATAGTTTTTGTCTCGATAGGCTTAGGCACATTAGAGTTTTTATGTCTTTCATAATAGGCTAAATTATTTTTAGGATCTCTGTCCTTTTTACTTAATAATTTATTTTAATTATTGGGTCTTGTTTAATTAATTTTCTAGGTTTCCCTTATAGTTAGAATTATGCACATTATGTATTTTGAACTTGAATAAAGTAACCCAAATGGGCATGGCACTTTAGTACTTCAGTTAATTATATATGAATGAGCTCTATTCACACTACTATTTCTTATTGCTGATTAAATTTTCTTAATGCGCTTGTGGACAACTCCCTAGAGCACACGCAAGTTCTCTTTAGCATAATCCCATTATATGGTCCCCTAGGTATGTGGTCCACACAAAAGCTCATTGTAAATCCTCTTCGAAAGTAAGTGGCAACTTCGCTTTGGCATAACCTAAATATATGGTCCCTCTAGGGGTATGTGGTTGCCATGCGAAAGCCTATCAAAGTCCTTTCTAGTGGTAAGTGGTACTTTCTTTTTATTATACGGTCCTCTCTAATATGCGATTAATGTGCAAAAGCCACTATAAATCCTTCTTGGAGGTAAGTGACAACTTCTCTTCGGCATAATCCCACTATATAGTCCCTCAAGGTGCATATGGTTGCTATGCCAAGCCCACCATATATCTTCCTTAGAGGCATGGCAATCTTTCTTTGGCATAATACCATAATACAATCTCTTTGAGGGTAAGTAGTTATCATGTATAAGCCAACATAAACCCTCTCTAGAGATAAGTGGCAACACCCCAATACTTTAAAATTAAATAGCAATGATACTTGAGTTAACTTCGTGTAAACCTACTATTTAGCTCTCTCAAGAGTACATGATCACTATGTGAACCTATTTAAAGCCCCCTCTGGAGGCACATGGCTATTTCCTGATGAAAATGAATGAATTACACCAACACCATAGTCAATTTATCATTAACCAATTATTTCACTCCTCTAAGAATACGTTAATATTGCAGATATGCCCACTTAATATCCTTCTTAGAGATAAGTAGTTGCATTACTATGATGCTTAATGAACGATAACAACACTTAAGATGATTCGCAAAAGCTAATTTTGAGGCCTCCAAAAGGTATGTTGATGCACCCTTAAAATCTATAATTACCAGTTGTTGAAACCTTTTGGAGGACCCACATGGCTAACATACCATGATGAATGTTAGCCCTCCTTGGAGATATGTGGCCAATGCACCAAATTTCATTGCAATGGTCAATCATTCGACAAAAGAACTCTTTATCATTATGCTTAGCATCACTAACAAGGACCTTATAAATAAGGCCTGTAGTTAAACTTTATCACAACTTTTTGTAGTGGTGACGAAACCTCGCGAATGAGTTCATTGCTAAATATCATTATCATGCTCAAATGTTAAGAGCTTTTGCAAGAAAAGACACCCAACTACATCTACAGAACCTCTTAATTCATAGGCATCTAAATGAATTTGAATCGATTAATCAAATATTATGATATGACCTCATGAACGAAGCCTGTGCCCCAACATTGTTACCACATTTGATGTTGGTGTTGAAACCTCCTAAATAAGGTTCTTAGTAGAATGCCATTATCCCATTTGACGATCTCATTAAAATCTCACCATCAAAGTACTCAATCAAACTTGATTTAAGAAACTAAGTAATGGGACAAGCCTTCATCAATGAGGCACTCAGTCTAGCCTAATTTAAATGATTAAGTGTTATGATGGGACCTCTTTGGTTCACACATACAATCATGCACTAGTCTATATGACATGAGAAAACTCCTTTAAGGGTGCTTTTCAAAAATCTAAATAAGAAGAGAATCAATACCTCATATATGGCAACTCCACATATGAGATTAGTATTAATAACTTGACAATATGTGGAAATTAGCCAATCAAAGTGCCAAATTTCAACAAAAATCCTAAGTGCTCCCAAAACGTGTTATCAATCTAAAGAACAAAAATCACCAATATTTGAGAAAAATCTAATATCTTAGAAAGAATATGAGGTCAAGCGGCCCAACAGATGTTGGGTACTGAGCATTAAGTCCAAGCACCCCATGAGCACATGGCACCCTATGGTATAATCAAGCACCTAATAGGTACTTGGTGTCTTAGCAATAGTTGACCTCCAACACCACTCTCAGGTGCTTATCTGGTAGTCTCCACAATGGCTACCTTGAGCAAATAACCATTTTATGAAAAACACAAATGCATAGCAAGGAGTAAATAACATTGCGAAAGTAAAGAGAATCATGAAAGATGAGTCTTTCAATTGACTTGATGCTAGAAAGAACATAATAATACTCTAATTTCCATAACTAAAACACAAAGTTTGATAATACCATGAATGCAAACAACACTCTATATCTAAATGTTACTTAGGTATTTAGAGAAAAATAAGAAGGCTCGTGAAAATTACAGCCACTATGAAGTTCCTTGAAGAAACTCACTAAAAGACACTTCTAATAATATGGTCATAATTACACATAGCAAAAAAATATTTGAAGCACAAAATGATATATTCACAACAAGACCTCCCAAGAATTGCACAAAATAGCAACACATCCCAAGAGATTCCTAAAGTAACATATCCACAAAAGACCCCAAGGGGCTTTTGGAAATTTAACTTAGAAAGAATTCAAGAATATAGAAAGTGACACAACATTGAAAGAAAACCTACATAAATGTATACAAAGTCAATTTTGTCGTGGCCACCCATTGTAGAGACACCTGCCTTGCGGGCACTAGAACAAAAAATAACAAGGTATCTTGAAAACTTATTCTACTTATAAAGATAGCCTTACAAGCTTGTGAAAAATGCTTAAGTACTTTGGAGAGCACAAAACCCTGCAACTAAATCCTGAAGGATTTTTTAGATGAAAAGCTCCATGAGAAAATCTAAATCTTATGCAAGATACGAAGTGAAACATGTTTTGACCTCACTACAAGATGTAGGCCATATACACTTGAATACAACCTATACCTAGTCACCACAAGACCTTAAAAATGCTTTTTACATGAAATAGAGTCAACATGACTTTATGCCCATTAGAGAAGACCTACTCTCTATGTACATGAAAAATACCATTGTGACTCGAAACTCAACAAAGTCCACCTAAGCATGAAATGGTCAAGTAAAGTTTTCTAAGTCAAGATAAGAATCTCATTCTTAGAAAAATTTTCTGAGTCTCCCCATGTTGTTATGCTATTTCCTGGCACTTCTTTGATCCCTGTCATAAGA
>JACGDI010005772.1:1057914-1082152 GCA_014898725.1 Jacaranda copaia
ATTATTTGACACCCATCCTACTTCCTGAAATCCTACTCCTTATAATCACATTTGAAATTCATCTAAGTCCTTAGATGAATGCGACACAGATTCTCATGAGTCTTTAGACAAATTCAAGGTACGGAGTTTCATTAAATCCTCATATGAAGGCAACACAAAAATTTTCTAAGTCTTTTAATAAATGCAAGGTGACTGGCACAACATCTCCTAAATAATAACTAGAAAAGAAGCTTATTGAATCTTACCTAAATGAGAATTGAGTAAACTCAAATCCACACATAACCCAATTAATGAAAATTAATTTAATTGAGTTATTTTAATGAATTAAAATGAGAAAAAAATTAAAAATGAATCTTATATTGTATTTTCAACATGAAAATAAATTTTTCAAATTGAAAATAGGGGGACTTGATGAGATGATTAATTAAATCCATAAGGGTAAAAAGATTAAAAAAGAACTGATGAATCAAAAGAAGATAATCAAACAGAAAAGGGCCAGAAAGCCCAACATCAGTTGAGTCCATGAAGAGAGGCAACAAAACCTAATAGGTTTGAGTCCATAAAAAATAAACTATAAATACTAAAGGTTAAAGAGAATCTTTATATTATTTGCAAGAAATTCTCGAATCTTTGAAAACCTTCAAGAGATGAGAGCTCTCTGCACGCATTCAAAGAAAACAAACCTAACACTTTGCTATCCACTAGAAATGACCCCACTCCACTTTTGTACGACATTAGTGCTCTATAAAATTTCAAAATAGAAACTACATGCAAAGAAAAACCTATGAGTAGTTGCTGGAAAAAAAATACAATGAAAAAAAATAATAAAAATAAAATAGACTTAAAAGCTAAATAAGAGGCTCCCAGTTGCACTAATGGGCAATTAGTCTAGGTCAATGGCCCTAAGGGCCCTTGGCATAGGAAACGCCCATTCGACCTCATGGGTGATCCTTCGTGACCCCAAGGGCACTCGACATAGAACCACTAATTGAGACAAAGCCTCTAAGGAATTCCAATTGAAAACAAAAACACGACTAATGCTAAAAAGGCAAAATAAAACAAAATAAATGAACAATAGTAACAACGTAAAATTAAAAATGGTGGCAAAAATTGAAATAATATTTTCAATCAAAATTAGCTCTTTTCAATCTAATATAATGGAGAACGATGATATAACCCACACATACTTTAGGGCCTTATTTGATCCGGAATATTGATAGTATAGGCTATTGTAGTTGTGAGATTAAAAATAGATATTAGCCACCGCTAACATCTTATATTTAATCATTTGATATGCAAGATTATGATGTAAGATTAGCCACCACTCTAAACCATTGCTAATGTAGTCTCTCGCTTGTTATTCATTACTATAAATAATATGCCAAATTTTCCCTTTGTCATTGAACCAAACCAAGGTAAAAATAGTGTTTCATCAACTTTCCTTGAAACAAGAAATATCATCATAAGCATGCCAAAGTTGTGACCTTTTTTCCCCAAATCCCTAATTTTACCATCATCTCACATATGATTCACAATTATATGTATGGTCATGGAATAATAAAATTGTAGAAAAACTGTGAGTGCTATGCCACTCTAAGTTCACAATATTTAAATAATCAAATATTATATTTATTTATTTCAAAAATAAATTAAGAACACTATATATACTCATACATATATATTTCTAAATATTTGTTTATAGTAAGTATATCCATTAATATAGGTTTATTTATTTAAAAAATAAAGTTGTATATTTATTTATTTAAATGCTTAAGTATTTAAATATTATTGATGTGGGATGACCTAACGGCCAGCACAATGGTATCGACTCAACAATTACATATGAAGTATTGAGGCCAAGCCTATTTCATTTTGAAGGCCAAGTTGTATCATCAACCTTATCGACCTCTCACTGTGCAATGTTAGTCTTGCCCCAATCAGGGCGCTATGGATAGAGGTCAAACTTAGTTGATCAAAGGTCCCAATGAGAGCTACTCTCTGGTGCAACCAGAGCTCACTTTGTTGTCGACCCCCTTATGACCAGAAAGGTTAACTCACTGCACAATCCCTTCACTGCTGCATTTAATGTTCACATAGGTGGCATGCCTCTACATTAATGGTACATGCCACCCTTAATAAGAGGTGCACCACCAGTGTACTATTCTATTTGTGAAAGTTGGAGATGAAGCTACTTGAAATAGTACAGAGATAGGAGATGACCTAAAGCTCCTCTTGAAAGGATAAGATCCCTTTCATGCATGTTGAGGGCATCCTGAACATATCACTTACATGGAGAAAACTATAAATACCCCATTGCCAACCTCTTCTAGGTATGCCATTCCTCACTAAAGTCCTCACTTTGTTGTTCATCTTATCTAGTCATCTCTATACTGACTTGAGTGTCGGAGTGCCATAGCCAAGGGCACCTCAGCTAGCTTGACGTTTGCTCATGATTGCAAATCTCAGCCTAAGTTCTTTTGGAGTTGGGCTACTCAACCAAACAGGTCGATTTATCCTAAATTTCAGCCCTATCTAGTAAAACATAACTTTCACACTCATTATTTGGCGTTGTCTATGGGAATATTGAGATTGTGATAAAAAAATGGTAAAAATTAGGTAAGTCACTTTAGAAAGAAAGGACAATAGAAAAATGGCATCTCCACCTCCTCAACCTCCTCAAGAGCTAAATGTACTAGGACCTAGTGTCCTGCCAGAGCAGGTGGTCACTTTGACCATGCATGTAACTGGTTAGTGAACAAATCTTCGCTTAAATCTCTATTCAGCTATCTGTTGGCTAGAATCAACATACAGCCCCACCAACCCCAGCAACTAGTGCAGCTCTGCAACCTCTACCTTCTAAAAAGGGGAACCTAGAGATAGCCATGGTTGACCAAACTCTAGGTGACCACCAATGAGACACAAAGCCAACCTTGGGTGTTTCCCTTGAGAAGAGTTTCAACCAGCCCTACAGGAGGAGGTTGCAAATTCTATTGATCATTGCACTCGACCCATTTGAGCCTAACAGTGCAATAGGGCTGAGCGCTCAATGCCCCAAGCGAACAGAGATATGTCCAAGGCAAATCAAAAGGAATAGGAGAAGGTATCTCACTAGGTGCAATAGTTGAACAGGGCTTGGAAGAGATTTCAAGAAGAAATACTGAGAGAAACTTTTAATTGAAAGGGCAGCAAAGGTCCCATCAAGAAAGGGAATTCCCATTCATGAAGAAAATAATTGATGAGTGCATTATTGTTGATACCAAAGTTTCGATCGATCTCCTGAGGTATAACAGTTCATTGGATCCTAATGAGTATCTTATGCAATTTGAGCACATGATGCAACTACACGGCCATAATAAATACATACATACAAAGATGTTGATCACCACTTTTCAAGGTATTTCACTCGACCGGTTCATTAAGCTTGAGCTAGCGTCAATTTATTTATACAACCAATTATGTGACAAATTCTTACATTAGTTTACTAGTAGGAGAAAAGTGAAGGTCCTCACACCCATCTCCATATAGGGAAATAGAACGAGGGAGAGTATTTTCATGAATTCTTTACCTGATTTAATATAAAAGTACTAAAGATTGACAACCTAAGAATTGACTTTTTGATTGATGTGATTTTCTTGGACCTCAAACATAAAGAGTGTGCCAATGCCTTAGTACGTGAGCAACCTTAATCGATGGAGGAGCTACTCAACCTGGTAGAAAGATACTTGACATAGGAAGAGATGAACAGGCTTAAATTTGGCAATCCTGAGGTCGACAAGAAGACGAACAAAGAGAAAGAAAACTAATAGCAAAAAAAAGGTTGTCGATCTCCCATCAAATGCTTCCATGATTATTCCCCACTCAATCTCCCAAGGAAGGAAGTATTGTTTGCAATCCAACATGACAACCTCCTAAAAAACCAAGGAAACTAACTGAAACTGAGGCCATGAGAATGTCAAAAAAAATATCGCTATTTCCATAAGTAAAAAGGCCATGATACCAAAGACTGCTTTAATTTGCATGATGAAATCAAGAGACTGATTTGGAAAGGCCATCTAAAGAAGTATGTGGATAAAAGTGCTCAACCAAAAGTGAGCAAGACCAACCAGACTCCCCATAGAGAAAGGTCAGTTAGCATGATAAGAGAAGACAAAGGGAAAAAGCCTACCCAGGACACCCACCCACCCATACGTGGAGTTATTGACAAGATCACATGAGGTTCAACTAAGGGGGACTCCAAGTCCACTAGGAGACAAACTTAGAGAAGACTCGAATCGACCAAGTCCACTCTGATCAAAATGGTTTTCCAACTTTCCACCAGCATAGAGCCTATTTCTTTCATTGATGCTAACCTCACCTACCTCGAGAACAAGGTAGTCGACCACAATACTAATGCCCCATGGTGGTATATGTTGAGATTGCCAATTTTGAAGTAAGAAAATTTTTGGTTAATAATAGAAGTTCTGCTAACTTCATTTCTTGTTGACTTTTAAAAGGATGAATTTGGAGCAATTGAAATTTAAGCCCATTGGCACGCCCCTGGTTGGCTTGAGAGGTCAAAAATCATCCTAGAAGGTTCTATCAACTTGTCCACATCATTTGGTGAAGCCCTATGCTTAATAACCCTCATGATCAACTATGTGGTCGTCAACACCCCATTTACCTACAATGTCAATATTGGGCAACCAGCTCTGAATGAATTTTGAGCCATCATCTCAATCTACCACATGAAGGTCAAATTTCTAGCCCCGAGTGGCACTAGCAAGCTCATATGCAACATCAGGAAAGCATAGTGCTATTACACAATTTTGATCAAGTCCAACAAATCGAAGACCCAACCACAATCGAAGACCTCGAAGGATACCTCTATAGTAGAACCTGATGAGGGACAAGCAAACAAGAAAAAAAATTGAAAGACACTAGAGTCGAGCCTATGGAGGGGTTCAAAATAATCAAGTTGGAGCCCAAGAACACCAACAAGAGCACCAGGATCGAAATTGACATTGACCATCACATAGAGTATCTTATGGTCGACTTCTTGCACAAGAACATTAACATATTTTCCTGAAGGACATCCAACCTCCAAGGAATCAACCCCAACATCATCCTCCGCCATCTCAGTGTAGACCCCTTATACAAATTGATCAAGCAAAAGATAAAGACTTTCACTGTAGAGAGGTGTTAGGTCATCGAGGAGAAGGTCAACAAACTTTTAGATGCAGGATATATTGTGGAAATCTATTACCCCTCTTGGCTTTGGAATGTAGTTCTCATCGCCAAGAATAAGGGGAAGTGGCGTATGTGTAATGATTTCACTAATTTGAATAAAGCTTGTCCTAAAGATCCTTACCTCCTATCTCGTATAAATTTGCTAGTTGATTATATTGCTGGATGTGATTATTAAGTAGGATGGATGCCTTTCAAAAATTTATGGCACTAGAAGATAAGGATAAAACCTCTTTCGTCATTCTAAATAGAGTGTACTATTTCCTGGTCATGTCTTTTGGGCTAAAAATGCAAGGGCAACTTACCAGTGATTGGTCAATTTAATGTTCAAAAATAAAATTGGGAAGTCTATAGAGGTTTATGTTGACGATGTGATCATTAAGACAGAAAAAGCTAAGAACCATCTATTCGACCTCAACCATACGTACTTAACACTACAAGTGTTTGGCATGAAGCTCAACCCCAATAAATGTACTTTTTGGGTTCGATGAGGTAAGTTCTTAGATTACATGGTTAGTTAAAGGGGCATTGAAGTAAATCCACAGAAAATTGACGTAGTATTGGACATAGCCCTACCTCGAACAATCTGAGATGTGCAACGTCTGATCAAGAGGATTATAACGCTTGGTAGGTTCATCGCTTGGTTAGCCAACAAGAGCCTACCTTTCTTCACGATACTAAAAAATGCAAAGAAATTAGATTTCCAACAGACCGAATGGTGTGACCAAGCTCTGGTCAAACTGAAGCACTATTTATCTTCAATGCCCATGCTCGCCAAATTAGAATTAGGAAAAGTTCTGCACCTTTACTTAGTTGTTTCTAAAGCTTCAATCAGTTCAGTTCTAGTCTGGACCAGGGAAAAAAATCATCGACCAATCTATTACTGTAGTAAGGCATTGCAAGGCCCAGAACACAACTACATAGAGATTGAGAAATTTTTTCTTGCTTTGGTCACTGCACCTAAAGAACTATGAACATATTTCCAGTCCCATGCCATCATGGTATTTACAAACCAGTAGTTGAAATAAGTGCTTTCAAAGCTAAACACATCAAGAAGATTGACTAAGTGGGCCATCAAATTGGGAAAATTTAATATCATTTTTTATGGCCCCAAATAGCCATAAAAACACAGGTTTTAGCTGATTTCATCACCGAGTGGGTTGACCTCCTTAATCAGGATGGTGTCACCCTTCTCATATGGACTTTACACGTCAATGGGTTAGCGACCGCTTTAGGTGAGGGGATAGACGTTTCCCTCCGTTCTCCCCTAGCGAAGGAGTATGATTTTATAATAAAGCTCGACTACCTAATCACCAATAACAAGGCAAAGTATGAAGCCCCCTTCATGGGAATGAGGATAGTTACAAACTATGGAGTCAAGCACCTAGCAACAATTATAGATTCCTAGCTAGTCGTTGAATAGGTCGAGGGTAACTTTGAGGCCAAGGACTCCACCATGAGCTAATACTTAGCTGAGGTAAAAAGATTATAATAGTTATTTGAAAATTTTACCCTCAGCTAAGTACCCCAATCAAAGAATGAGCGTGTCAACACCCTACCAAATTTTCCATCTTGACAAAAGGGACAAGAGACAGAACTATAACATTTCTACTCACAAGCAAACCATCTGTAGGAATTCTCAACTAGAATTTCATAGGGAACGTCGAAGAAGCCGTTCCCTCCTGACAGGATGCAATAAAACTCTACTTGAGTCAGGGCATAATTCCTAAGGATAAAACATATAACTTGGGTGATCTATTTTAATCAAATCAGAAACACATCTGAAAGGAAACTCAACTTGGAGACCATCAACAAGCTGTGAAAAAAAATGAACAAAATTATGCAACGATATAGATTAATGATGACAAAGAACTACAACAAAAGGGTCCAACTGCACAGTTTCAAGGTCAGGTACCTTATTCTCAAAAAGATGGCATCTAAAAACATTGGAAAGCTCGATCCAAAATAGGATGGTCCCTATACTGTTGTTAAGGTATCAAAGCACATCACATATTGACTAGCAAACATCAATGGTAATAAGCTCATGCGACCTTGGAATGCCACAAACTTGAAGAAAGTTTATGTATGAAAAGCTTTGTAACTGCCATTATGTTATCTAATATAAACAAAGTTTTTTGCAATATTGCTATCATTCACTTGTAATACTACAATACCCCCTAATACGTATAGTCGACCCACTCCATAGTTGACCCAAGTAGCAACTTCAAGCCACTAAATCAAGGCTTTTCAGCCCAAAGTTTATAATCAACCCAAGCAATAGCCTCAAGTGGCCAAATCAAAGCTTTTAGCCTAAAGTTTATAGTCAACCTAAGCAGTTGCTTCGAACCACCAAATTAAGGCTTTTCAGTTCAAAGTTTATAGTCAACCAAGATAATAGCTTCAAGCTGCAAAATCGAGGCTTTTCACCACAACATTCACAATCGACCTCAAGCTGACCAAAATATTCAAGCACTTTAAGCTAATAAACTTAACAAAGGATTCGAGGAAAACATCATCACAATGTGATTAATCTTCCAAAATCGATCACACACTAAAGTGATAAGATGAAATTTATAGTCATTGTTATTGTGGTCATTCATGATCCTTGTTCGTTAGCAATGAAATAAAACTCAACCTTATAATCAAAGATAAGCATTAATTTACTATGATCATTTCGACAAAAGCACTTATTTCAATACAACAACCTAAATCGACCTCAAAGTTGACCAATATCTTGGATTAATTTCATTATATTTATTTTCATTGATTCAAATCAACAATATTTCTTGTAATTAGAGTTATGTTACTCATGATCAAATTATTTTTTATCAATGATTTACATTCGATAAGAACAAAAGTGCTAAATTAAGTAAACCATGAAACCCATCAAAGAGAAACAACTAGTTCTCATTAAAACTAAAAATCCAAATACAAAGTTGATTTACAAAAAGAAAAGAAAAGAAAATTACAAAACCACACCTCATAGGGCGATTCAAAACATTTGGCACCTAAGCCCCTCAATTGCTCAACCTAATGCCCTCAACTCACGTAGCATAGGCACCCTCATTGATGGCCTCATTGCTCGAGGGAATTAGGACAATCACTGGGTTCTCTATTTTTTATTCTGGCTAAGTGGCAAGGGGTGGAGTGGAAACAAGCGCAAGTCGAGAAGGCCCTGTTTGATCGACTAAAAAGTTATCCCTCGGATAGAGGAAAAAATCAGCAGCGTAATCTTTCCATCATGGATATCAAACATAAATTCAATGGCGAAGTTGAATTCCTTTGCTACCTTAGCCAATCTTTTCTCCACATCCACCTGCCTCTTTTATTTCTTAGATATTAGCTCAATCGGAGGAGCTCTCGTAGCCCCCTTCTTAACAGCTGCCTCCTCAAGTTAGGGAAACTTTTTTTGCTATTCATCCAGCATAAGGTTTAATCAATCCTTATCCTTGGGTTGAAAGCTATAGCCTAGATACTCTAGTTGCTGGACTGCTTTGTTGAACACACCTCAAGCATTGTCAAGGAAAAAAATGATGTGGGCCTTCTGGAATGCTAAGCACAACATGAATTGTTGCTTAGCCTCTCACCACATTAGCAGCAACTTTCTATAAAACTCAAATCAAGCATCCTAGAAAGTAGCATTGAGCCCAGCCAATCAACCAGACTTATAACCATTTTGGGCATCCATTCTAGCTTAATGTAGCAACTTATCTATTTTGGTCTTCTCAATAATAGCAGCGACTAGCTATGTATCCTTCAAAAGCAATTGAGAATTAGCCTCCTAAAGCTCTTTATTTAGTTACCCGACCATGGCTTATATAGACTCAAGCTAGGCTTTTAACGTCTCAACATCCCCCTCAGTCTACAACTCTTCATGGTTGGCTAGTGCTAACTCCGACTTTCAATAAAAGTGGTAGACCAGCTGGCTTACCTAAAAAGCGAATACCTTTGTAAGTCAACCACCCAGTGTCACTCGACCACACATGATAATCAACTAGAAACTTACTAATACAAATGATAAGCCAGTGCCTTAAGCACAATGTCCTGGCTTAACTCCATGAGCTTCTATTAATCGAACACAAATAGGCTGGCCATCATTATATTCATTGGAGCTTGTCCCAGTCAACCCCACTGTCAGCAAGGAATAGGAATTATGAATAGATAAGGCAGGCTCCTTCCCAAATCAAGGAAATGGCAACTTGGGGATCTAGAATAGTATATCATCATCCCACTAACCAAACAGATTGTAGCTAGCTAGCTGGTTTGACCCCCCAGCCCTCCCTTTTCTCTTCTCCACAACAGTTCTCTTTGGAGCATGTCCTCTTTGATCGATCATTGGCCTTTTGTCGCAACCAGTAGAGGTGCTGCCTGATGCTACTATAGGTTGAACAGGCAACGCAAATGGAGATAGTTGTGTGGGTTGGGCAGACGAGGCTACGACCAAAATGGCCTCTCATTAAGCAATGGTAGCCTGTCGGCACTCTTCATTCCTTTGTGCTCTGGCCAAAGCTTCTTGCCTTGCATGATTTATGGTCTCCTGATGATCTGCCAACATAAAAAGTAATGCAAAAATAAATAGTTAAAACCAAACATAAAGACGCATACGAATAGATAATGCTTTTTACCTAATCGATCATCCACTGGTAAGTCCAGCTGGGTTGGCGACAAACCAGTCAACACCAAACTCCTCTCTTTATTAAACACTGAGGCTTCCATTAGGCCAAACTGAACTAGATCACGAATAAAGGTATTGGGCCAAGTTAGAGTCAAGTTACCTTGTATTTTGACGTGACCCATCTACCATCTTTTCGGAATATTGATCTCCCTAGGCCCCCAAACATATAAAAAGTGCTTTTTCCACTCTTAGTCGTAGCAAGAAGCCAATGTGACCGAAAACTTTCAAAGAGATTGAGTAGTAAGGTAATAAAATTCTGACTCATCAATGCTACTCTTCCAATACATGAAAGATGAAAAAAATTGGAAAAGTTGGCAAAAGTAGCTGGCTGGTTGAATATGTTCATAAGGACTACAAATTATATATGGTTGAGAAATAATTGGGTAATAGTTGAGTTATCCAGACCTCTAAACCCATTAGCAGGTTGACTATTGTTGGAGCAAGAGGGAACTTAAAGCCACACCTAAAGGATTCCTTGAACAAAGTAATACACCCCTTGGGAGATCGATGTAGCGTATCTCAGGGGCTAGGGATAGTTAACCCAAACTTGATAGGGACATGATAGAGTTTCCTAATATGTGTAAGGTCGATAGGAGTAATTTTTAATGTTATCACACTATAATAATTAAGGGTGAAGAGTTGACCATGAGATACTGGCACCTGACTCGAGCAAGTATCTCCTCCAAAAACAGCATGTTAATTGCTCAAGCTACTAGGGTTGAGTTGTTGCTCGAAGAACTACTCGATCTACTATCATTACCACCTTATTCTCGGTGTGGAATTTGATTTGACCTAGTCACCTCACTATCGCTCCCCTGGCTACTCACATCATCATGCACACCCAACATATTAAAGGAAATGCTATGCTCAAAATAAGCTGGAAGGAAAACTGACAAGTTCTCAATGAGCTCTTAGGCACTTAACAAAGACTAGAAAGTGCTGTAAAAATATTACTCGACCAGACATAAAGCAGTGACAGTGAAAAATGAGCATTTTAACCATGCCTATTTATAGGCACCTAAGCATGGGAACCCAATCAACAATAATAATAGCATAGTCATCGTCTGGTGCTTCGTGTAGCTCAATGTAATATGCACATTAAATGCGCTAAACCCTAATCGAATGCACAAAACCATTGTCGATTAGACCACTATACTTTATAACTTTACTCCTAATCCTTCTTGTTGATTCTCTCAATTAGTATTCAAAAGTGGAGAGACTCATTATGTGACATGACCCAATGGGCCAAGCCCCATGGTATTGACTAAGGAATTACATGTGAAGTATTAGGGCCAGGCTTATTTCATCTTGAAGGCTTAGTCGTGTTGTCGACTTTGTCGACCTCTTACTATGCAACGTTAGTCTCGCCCCGATTAAGGTGCTATGGATAGAGGTCAAACTCAGTTGGTTGAGGGTCCCAATGAGAGCCACCCTGTGGTGCAACTGAAGCTTACTCTTTGGTTGACCCCCTTATGACCAGAAAAGTTGACTCAATGCAAGATCCTTTCACTACCATATTTAATATTCTAACAAGTGGCATACCTCTACATTAATGGCGCATGCCACCCTGGTGCCGCCTCTACTGCTACCCCTGATTGGAGGTGCACCACCAGTATACTAATTTGTCCTTGGAAGTAGGAGATGAAGCCACTTGGAATTATACAGAGATGAGAGATGACCTAAAGCTCCCCTTATAAGGACAAGACCTCTTCATGCATGTTGAAGGCATCTTGGATATATCACCTACTTATTGAAGGCTATAAATACCCTATTGGTAGCCTCTCCCAAGGTATGTCATTCTTCACCAACACCCTCACTCTGCTACTCATCTTATCTAGTCGTTTCTATATTGACTTAAGCATTAAAGTGCCATAGTCGAGGGCACCTCGACTAGCCTGACATTTGCTCGTGATTGTATATCTTAGCCCAAGTTCCTTTGAAGTTGGACTATTCGACCAAACAAGTCAATTTATTCTAAATTCCAACCCTATCCAGTAAAACACAACTTTCAACCTTATCAATTCTATTTATTTAATTATTTGTAAACACTATCAAATGAAAAAGAATTTATTTATTTATAAATGTATGCTTAATATATATTTAATTATATATATATATATATATTTAATATATATCTAATTACATATATATTTAATTATATATATTGATTGTAACTAATAAATATATATTTGTATAAATAAAGTCACACACACATATATATATATATATATATATCCAAATCATAAACTAGATGTTTTTATTGCTTCTCCCATTAAACTACAAAGTTTTTGATTTTATGTATACATAAATCTGGTTTTGCTATTTTTTGTGGAAGATGAATGAGTAACCCATCATTTTCAATCCATGTAAAAATGATATAAGTAAAGACAAGAACTGTGAGTGCTAAATAGAGATTGAAAGTATAGAATTGGCATTGGAAAATGCTATTAATGGGGGACAAAATCATAATTTGACAATTCAAGCTGGAGAGGAAATAGGGTTGCAATTGTTTAATCACACCCCTCACCTCGTGACAACAATTGCTGCTAATATTGTCCACAATTTCGAGCTCAGCCATAAAAGTGAGCAGGCCTGCATCTCTTATTTAAGGCGCCAAACAAGCTATTAGGAGTGATGAGAGGCCAATAATGGCTAATGTGTAAAATCAAACGAGGCATAGGAGTACAAGATAAAATTACTACAAGAAGCAAACATGAAATACTAAGATAGGCTATTGAGCATGATGGATCCAACCACTAGAAGCTTAGTCACTATAAATATATATAATCATAGCCAAGAAAATATCAAATGACATTTTAATTAATTAAAGTACTATTCCAAGACAAACGCGTTCTTCAAATAGGGGCCCACAATTTAAGGTGATGTTTTATTTTATTATTGATAATATCGGATAAAATTTTTAGCATAATATATTTTAATAGAAAATTTGGAGAATGAGTTATGTTTGATTTTATTTTTAACTAGGAGGGATAGATGTCACTATGAGCAATTTTCATATAAGTTTTTATTCGATCTACATTAAGTTTTTATTTGATTCATAATATTAATTTTTAATGCTATTTTTGTAGTAATAATTAAACAATATGTGATTCTAGTAAATTAAATAATAGTTTAAAATATAGTTACTCACATATATATTTGATTGATGTAATTATTTTAAGTATTTAAAATTTTTTAATAGTATTATATAAAAAAATAGTTTGGGATAATATATTTAATTTTATTTTAAGAGAGTGATATTTATTGTGAAAAAAATATAATAATGCATAGCCTAAATATTTTTCTCCACCAAGAAAATTAAACTCTATGGCAAGGAAAAACAAGGGTTGAAAATGTTGGACACTGCATTTTTTAAATGGAAAAGGTGATGGGGACAACTTTTGATGGCTCACCAATAAAAGAAAGAAAGATCTCTGATGAGCAGCAAGCACATAGTTTTGTGACGCAAATCAAAGTTGGAAAAAAAAATCTCCAGCTTGCGGGGACCATTTCTATTTCCGTGTGCTCTAGGAATTGAAACATAAATCCTATTAATTTTCACGCTGCTACCTTGCTTTCGAAGCCCTGGTGCCAAGTGCATCTTTCATAGGAAAATCAAACTACAAAAGGGATCAGCGTAGACAATAATATACAATCTTTTCCTGTTGGTTGAGGAATGTTACCATCTTAAGGACAGTAGGTTCATACTTTCCTAATTAAAAAGAACGTGGCCATCATATTTTAGTGTTGTTCAATGAATAATCTCAATTCCATCACGTGCTTTTCATTTTTTTTCCTGATATGTAAATATTAGTATCACATTAAGAGAAGTATCCATTTCCTTTGTTATACGTAAACCGCATGTTTCATGTCAGAACTAGTATCGACACAAACCTTTCATGTGATATTATGTGTTGTTATGCAATGTGATGCACATGAAAGTTCTATCATGCTAACAACATCCGCGCAATGTATATCAATTTTCTTTTTCTTACTTTAATGAAATTAATTACGTATACGAAAAGAATTCTGCTTGTCGGGATATAAAATACTAAACCACACTTGAAAATGACATAAATAAATAAATATATATATATATATATATATATGAAAATGACTCCTATTTTTACTGGTAATAATGCGCACAATAGTACAAATATAAACAATCCATATTTGAGATAGAAAGAAAGACTGTTTCCCTCCAGGGGAAATTATTTGAAGTTCTAAATGGATGAAGAATGGAGATTATTGAGTATTAGGATATACATCTTCTGGGTTGCAAATCACCAAACAAAAATGGAAATTGGTAGGCGAAGCACAAAATTTTGCCAGAGTGGAGGAAAGAAAATAAAGGATAAAAATGAGAATAAAGAGGCCGGGACGGGACCCATTGTGATTTATTAGGGGGACAAGTACAGGTCGGCCTGCTTCAACTAGACAGTTATCCGAGCACATGCTACGCGAATCCACGTTTTTAAAAATGGTTGGATTTGGCATGTGGCTCTGGTGGTTGAGTCGGTCGACCGACAGAGGCCCTGCCCAGCAATGCATTGATTGGGGCATTTTTATCATCTTTTATTTTATTTGTATTTATTTATTTTTGTGGCTTTGCATGGATGGGTTTTTGTGGTTTTCACTTTTCAGATAATCCTGGAAGGTTTAAAATAAAAAATGAAAAGCCAAAATTATTTACATAGTCAATTTTAATCAATTAAATCATTATTATTATTATTATTATTATAGTTTTTATTTGTGATATTCTGTCAATAGTCAATAATCTTTCAGATAAGATTATTTCATTTTTAAAATAGATATTCTGCTCCCTCAATTTTTAAAATAAAAATATACTAGCATGTGCTAATTTTAATATTGAAATAATTTTAAAATAATTTTAATAGTGAACATATAATTTTAAAATAATTTTATTTCAATATCAAAATTGTTTTAAACGTATCACACCGAACCCATATTAGTTATAATACTAATTAAAGTAATTATATATATTTATAATTAAATTGATATAAAGTATAAATAAAAAATTCATATTTTTTCAAATAAATAATTAATAAAGTATGCTTAAGATTAGCTGTAAGGATAAAAAAAATCCTTGTGCTTGCTATTGCTTATCATCTTTAGTCACTATATACTCAAGTAAATATTTTTATCAAATTTTTATTAGAATCGCCAAGTTTCATTAATATGTACAAACAATTTTTCACCTATTTACATATATTAATATTTAAATAAATTTTTTCTTGATTATCTCAATAAAGTGAATAATCATAAAGTAGATGAAGATAACTAAATGTAATGTTTAATTAATTAAAAAAATATTATTATAATTGAGTAAATTGTCTATTCCATAAAGCTCATAAATTAAATTTGTCAATTAAATAATAAAAAAAGAACAAACCTCATGATTTTAATATAAATCAATTGCAAATATTCAATATTTTTCTTGATTCTCTTTATCCTGCACATGGATTACATCATTTTCTAGAGGCAATCAATTTCATATAATGAACAAAACATATAATTAAAACATCAATAAAATCAATGGAAGTGTAATACCCCAAAATTTTATGATTAATAGAATTTAAAATTTTATCATTTTAACATTTATGAAAGTTTAATTTTTCTCTATATTATTATTGTTATTATTATTTTCCAAATTTCTTGGGGTCAATTTATAAATAAATAGGACTTGATTTCCTAGAATTCTAGAGTTTAGGGGTCAATTCGCAATTAAGTATGATTTAATTGAACTAGAATTGAAAACCTTGGAGTTTGCATAGGAAGCTTAATGTCAACTAGGTCAAGACCATAACTTTTAATCAATTAGAGAATTCAACTGAATAACTTAATAAAAATTGAGGTTCAAATTGCAAATTCAAAAAATTAGATTTTATAAAACACCAGCTTTCTTTATTCTTTCATTTCATTATCCTCTTCACTGATAGCCAATACCGACAACCATCTCCACCATCCAACACCCCCAACTACCTCTCATCACCCTCAGCAACACCATGCCCACACATGCACATCTCATCACTGGCAAGAAAACAATAATTTTAAAACCCAGAATCTTAGCTGCGGCAAAAAAGTGGTGATCCACAGTAGGGTGGCATCGAAGAGGCATTTTAGGCTATATTTCTGGAAGCCCTCAACTCAAGGAGCAAATTTGTGACCTTTCATGGAGAAGTAGTGTGGTAGCAGCGATGAAAAAAAAAGTTACAAGCACAGTGGCGGAAAGGTGGTGTTAAAGTTTCTGGCCACAGTTGACGACCATTTTGGCCTCAAAACTGAAAACTAATTAGATTGTTGGACTTAGGAGGATGAAACATGGCAAACGGTGGCGGTTTTGCACTTTTCCAGCTAGCGGCGACAGTGGCATGACGACGGTCCTAAGACAGAAACTTACCCTCGTTGCGGTGGTGCATTCGGTTCATGGTTTCAGTTTCTCGACTGTGCATTTTGGGACAAAGATTGATATTGAGTTTAGGATTTATGTACCATTTTAATCCATTAACAACTCTTGTATCTTGAATGAGCAACCCTAAGTTATTTCTAGCAGCAAGCATATTACATGCATAGATGATGATTGGATTCTTGTACCTGGAATTGTATCAAATTATGATTTTGGAAATTTATTGAGTTATTTGAGTAAGAACCCCGGATTTAGAAATTGAGACTTAAGTGGGAATGACAAGGACAATTTAGCTATCTAGACAGTTTCTTAATTTAAGATGACGAGATAAGGTTAAAAATGTAACTGAGGATTAGTTATTTTTCATTATTGGACTTGATATTAAAATTGGGATTATTTTCATAATAACAACTTTATTAGCCTTTTTTAACGACTGGGCAGAATAGATCGACGGTGACATGTCTTCCTGTTGGTACTCACCTACAATCCTGACTTACAAGTAACTGTAGGTAGTGAACTATGGGTGGCAGAATCTAGCATGCAATCGACCATGCCATAAAAGTAAGTTGTTACACATCGAGTTGTATGCTCGAGCAGTTGGAGAGAAAAGAAAAAGTTTGTCGTGTTCAAGTTAAATACTATTAAATGTTTTCCTATATTGATTGAGGAGCAATAAGGAAGGATGCCAACAAGCCCGCTAAATGTTTACATGTTTCATTTTCTTATGAGTTTAAATCTGATTTTTGTTAATCATGAAATGATGATCTGATTTGTTATCAATGATCTTGATTATTGCTGTTGAAATTTAATATTTTCCCCTCTATCTCTTGTTATATATTTCCCTCACTGAGTCCTTAAAACTCACCATCCTTATTATCTTTTATTTTTTCCAGACAGGTCTAGGTGAGAAACAGAGGCTTACGTTTTGGTTGGAAGTTATTTTATAATAGATTAGGTGTTATGGTTGTACATATAGTCTGCACCTAATTGAGACTATTATCCAAGAGATGTTATGTAAATGTTGAATGAACCTAAGATACTTGAGTTATTATTATGCTAATGGAGTGATCTTTTATTTTAATGTGAGTTTTTTTACCTTTGAGATGGTTAAATTTCAAGTTTTCTCGTTATCATTTGATTTAAACTTCAAACTTGAATTCGTGACTCCTCCGCTTAGGGTGATACCCTGAGTGAGAGTGCCACAGAGGCGATATTAGAGCTTAAGTTTGATGATAACATAGGTAAATTGGTATTAGGATGATGCATGGTGAGTTTATAAGAAGTTAGGGCTTATATCTAAGCTAGTCAACTAGTAGTAAACTTCACTTCCAAAAATGAACCTTGAACTTAGATTGAGAAGAGAACCTTGATTATTTATGTGAGATAGGTTTAGCAAGAATTGTGAATAAGGTTAGGGCGGTAATGAAATTGCTAGCTAACCTTTAATGAATTGATTGTCGTTGTCTGAACTTGGTCTAATTTGTCAAATACATTATAACTATGTCGGTAAGATTAAAATTTTGATTCTAATTTTAGATGCCGTTATGTAATCTTGGTAGCAGTAAGTGAGAAGGAGTTAAGAACGATCTAGAAAAAATAATGGCATCCAAGGTTCCCATATACTTGAGCCACCTCGAGCAAGTTGATGGGGGAGAGGGAGATCGCCCGATCCATGAGCTACTGCACAGCATATTCTAGGCAGAGAGCACCAACTGAGCCCATGCTTTAAATGTGGCAATAATTTATGCAGTTTTGTCAGCAGTAGGAAAAAGGTAACTAAGCAAGAGATGCTAAAGAGCCTACAGAGGACTAAGTTTTGGATCAGTTTCTTTTGTTGCAACCCCCAAAATTCCTAAGGGAACCTAATGATAGAAAAGCTGAGATGTGGGTTAAGAGCTTCGAAAAGATAATTGGAACTCTGCAATATCCAAATGGGCAGAAGATCTGATATGTTACATTTCTACTAAATGGTCCTACATATGATTAGTGGCAAATGATCAATCATAGATGGACTACAGAAGAAACTCATCAGAATTGGGAAAACTTTACCCAGGAGTTTATGAAAAAATATGTATAGGAGGTAACCAAGTATGCCAGGGAAAGAGAATTCATGGAATTGATCCAAGGAACGTCATCAGTCAATTAACACGAAGCCATATTTAGCCGACTGATTTGATATGCACCTCACATACTTGCAAATGAGAGGCAATAGGTTTGCAAGTTTGTGGAAAGGTTCCGACCAGAACTTAGATGGGGCCTTCTCTCATGTGATCTTCTGAACTACAATCATGTGGTGAGTAAAGCACTAGAGGTAGAATCAGATCTGTGGGAGATTAAAAAGATTAAATAAAAAGGATGAAAATGGAGGTTACCACCAAGTAGGCAGAATAACTTTGGGAAGAAGCAACCAAAGTTACAAACTGGGAGCACTAATCGACAAGTTTATCAGACCAGTGGAGCCATGAATCCAGCACCAAAGATGTGTGGAAATTGTGGAAATTTAGGTTATGATGAATCGAAATACTGGAAAAAGCATGGCAAATTCATAAAATATAGCAACAATTAGCACTTTATCAAGGACTGCCCTAATTTAAGGAGGCCAGCCCCCATAGAAAAAGGGAAACAAATTGTAGGATCTAGTGGAAAGCCAAAGGTTCGAGTGTGAGCACATGCTCTAACTGGAGAAAAAGTGCCCAATCCCTCTAATGCGGTTGAAGATACGATTTCTATTTTTGGAATTATTGGAAATGTCTTGTATGATCCCAGAGCTTTGCATTCTTTCATATCTACAAATATGTTTGAAAAATTAAATATACAACCTGAAATTTTGGCCTATCATATAGAAGTTCAATCACCCTTAGGAATAGGGTTAATGACAGACATCATCTATCGTGATTGCTTGATCTTGATTGGGGATAAAGTATATTTAGTTGATCTTATACAAATGTCTATACACAGATATGATTTGATCCTTGGAATGGATTGGCTTTACAAACATTAGGCATAGGTGAATTATTATACCTAGTGCCTCTCCCTCAGGGATAAGACACCAATACTGCACGCTATTTCACAAATGACACTTCCCTAATGCCGATTATATCTGCATTAGAAGCTAGGAAGATTTTAAGGGAAGGCAAACAAGCATTCTTGGCATATCTCATCAACAAGCCTCGAGATATGGTTAAGATTGAGGAGGTAGAAATGGTAGCTGAGTACTCAAAAGTATTTTTAGAAGAATTAAACTCGTTACCCTTAACAGAGAGATATAATTTGTAATTCACACTCTCTTTGGGACTACATCTTTCTCTAAGACTTTTTGTCAAATGGCATTTGCCAAGCTTAAAGAGCTGAAAAACTTACTTTAGGAGTTACTAGAAAAGGGGTTTAAAAAACTAAGCACGTTCCTTTGGGGAGCCCCAGTGCTATTTGTCAAAAAGAAGGATGGGTTTCTAAGGATGTGCATCGATTACAGAGAATTGAACAAGGTCACTATCAAGAATAAGTACCCCCTACCATATGTAGAGGAGTTGTTTGATCTACTACAAGGGTCAAGAATCTTCTCGAAGCTGGATTTGAGATAGGGGCATTACCAACTAAAAATCAGGGGAAAAGATATCCCAAAGACTGCCTTCAATTCCTAGTAAGATCATTTTAAATTTATGGTAATGCCTTTTGGACTAACCAATGCATCGACAACATTCATGGACCTAACGCACTAAATTTTTAGGCTGTATCTAGACCAATTTGTAGTCATCTTCATTGATAACATTTTGGTATTTTCCAAATCCAGAGAAAAGCATGCAAAGCATTTGCGCTTAGTTCTCAAAACTCTGAAGAAGCATTAGTTGCATGCCAAATTCATTAAATGTAAGTTTTGGATAGAAAAAGTGGCATTTTTGGGATACATTATATCTCAAGACGGGATAGAGGTTGATCCCTCTAAGATAAAAGCGATAGTCAACTAGAAAAGACACAAAATTGTACAGAAGTCCATAGTTTCTTAGGACTTGTTGGCTATTACTGAAGATTTGTACAAGACTTTTCTAAAATAGTCGGCTTGTTAACTAAATTAACCCAAAAAGATCAGCCATTTGATTGGAACAATAATCATAAAAAAAGTTTCTAGGAATGGAAGAACAGATTAACAACAACTCCAATTTTGGCTCTTCCAAAAGGATTTGAAAATTTTGTTTTGTGTACCAACGCTTCTAAAGAAGGTCTTAGATGTATGTTGATGCAGAAGGGGCGAGTCATTGCCTATGCATCTAGAAAACTAAAACCAAATAAGGAGAGCTACCCAACTCATGAGTTGGAGTTGGCTGCAATAATTTTTGCCCTGATAAAATGGAGGCATTACCTTTATGGAGCTACATTTGAAGTATACACTGGTCATAAGAGCTTTAAATATTTACACTCCCAAAAGGACTTGAAAATGAGATAGCAAAGATGGACGGAGTTTCTGGAGGACTATAACTTCTTTATTATCTACCATCCAGGAAAGGTGAATGTGGTGGCAGATCCATTGATCTAAAAGGCTGGAATAGCTCACATGATAAAAAAGGAAACACTAGAAAGTCCAAAAGCAAATGTGGTGATCAAAATGAAACAAACAGGCTGGACCGCAGAAGTAAAGGTACAACCAGAGCTATATGATGAGATTCAACGAGCTCAAGCAATGATATTTGGATACAAAAATAGAAGGATGTGGTTAGAAGTCTTGCAAAGCCTAAATTCAGTATAGATGGTCAAGGCACTCTCTTATTCTGCTAAAGAATATGTATGCCTGAAGAGATAAAGGGAAAACTATTAGATAAGGCTTATAATGCTATATATGCCATACATCCGAGAAGAACAAAGATGTATCTAGACTTAAAGAGACAGTTATGGTGGAATAGGATACAAAACGATATAGCAGAGTATGTGCAAAAATGCTTGACCTATTAGTTAGTGAAAGTAGAACACCAGCAGTTATCAAGATTAATACAGCCACTTTCTATCCCTACTGGAAATGGGAATAGGTAACAATGGACTTTGTAACCAGTCTACTAATGGCAAGAGGTAGATATGATAGTATCTGCGTGATAGTGGACCATCTAACAAAGTCTGTACATTTTCTACCAGTCAGAGCAAACTACAAATTTAAGAAACTGGTAGAACTATATATTAGGGAGATCATTAGATTACATGGAATTTCGATCAATATTGTGTTCGATCGAGGTCCAAAGTTCATCTTAAGACTTTGGAAGCGTTTACAGAGGCACTTAGAAATGAGGTTACAATTTAGCTCTATTGCTCATCCTTAGATTAATGGCCAGTTAGAAAAGGTCATTCAGATATTGAAAGATATGCTATGGGCTTGCATCTTAGCTTTTAGACAGAGTTGGAACAGACATCTTCCTTTTATTAAATTTGCCTACAATAAAATTTATCAGTCTACCATTCAAATGGCATCATACAAAGCCATGTACAGTAAGAAATATCGATCACCAGTACATTGGAATTTAGAAGAATACTGAGGTAATACCAATAAGTCATTGAATACTATAAAACCTAAGCTAATTCAAGAAACTATCGAAAAAGTGTAAATGATTAAGCAAAGAATGAAAGCAGCTTAGGACTGACAAAAAAGTTACGTAGATACTCAGAGAAAGGATATGGAGTTTGAAGTTGGTGACCAAGTGTTCTTTAAGGTAATACCAAGAAAAGAATTTAGAAGAATCAGCATAAGCAAAAAGCTTAGTCTAACATATGTTGGGTGTAACACCCCTGAAATTTGGTATTTTGGAAATAATAAGAAAGGACTTATTGCAAGATTTTAGAAAGTTTTAGAGGTCAATTTACTATCTATCGAGACTTGATTTGGACTTTTAAAAGATTTTTGGGGTTGGATTGCAACTTGGGAAGACCTCATTACACATTTTAAGAAGTTTTTAGGGTTGCATGTAAGTATTTCGATTAATGGGTTCAAATCATAATTTTGAGAAAGTTGTAAGGACCTAATTGAAAAAAGAGGCAAAATTTAGACTGAATTGCAAAATTGGAAAATTCAATTTTAAAACAAATTGGTAGAAGTTTTCTTCTTCATTTTTCTCTATTCTTCTTCTTTTGCTCCTTTCTTCTTCACCTCGATCAACTCCTTCCTCCTCCATCTCTAGAAATCATTTGCACCACCCAAACCAACCAACTTTCCCCCATACCTCCAACTACATAGTAGCACCACCAAGCACGGCTAAACACCCATCAATAAGCTAGCATGATAGGAAATTGAGAGTGGTGTTTTGCTATGATTGGTGGGTTTGTGATTTTTCAACGGCCAAATTCAAGTCTGAGGCTATTGTTAGGAAGAGTTGAGGGAGAGGATCAATGTGGAAACCTTGCATGGGAAATCGGTGCAGTGGCGACGCTGAAAAATGAAGAAAAATACGCAGTAGTGGAAGGTGGTAGCAATGACTTTGGAGTAGATTTTGAGGGCTTTCCTAGTGTCAAAACTTGGAATGGAGTAGATATTCAAAATCAAGAACTCGAGAGGAACATCTTGGTGGTGGTTGCAAGATTTTCTAGCGGCAGCGGCGATGCTCCGGCGACCTCCGACAAGTTTTTTCTCCTCATTCTGACGATCATAGTGGTGTTCTTGATTTATGATTTTAAGGTTTTGATGGATAAATATTGGGTAAAATACTAGTTAATCGAATAATTTAATTCCTAATTTAAATTGAGTAAATCGTTAAGATTATTTATGATGTAAATACAAGTTAATTGGACCAAAATTATGATTTGGGATTGAGAATTTAGACATGAATGAGTATATACATATAAGCTCAGTAGAGTTGAATTTGTAAAATTATATGATAATTTTAGTTAATTAAGTTAATAGATGATTAAGACCCTAATTCTATGGAATTAAGACCTAAGTAAGAAAAATTGGGTTATTAAAGATAATGGAACCATTATTATTGACTTAGTGAGCTATTACCAAGTTAATTATGTAATTAAGGACTTGATTGTATTCCTTAGTCGAGATTTGCATTATTAGTATTTCAATATTAAGGTTTTCGATTTAGCTAATTAAGTATCAATTTTATACCATTGCTTATATAATTGTGATTACAAGGTCGAATAAGGATTGTGACTATGGAACTTATTCTTTTGATTAGGTGACATAGAGGTGGGCTCCATAAACAGTAGGCGGTGATAGTATTTTTGAGATTGCGGAGGTGAGGCTCTGCTAATCTAGCACTTTCTTTTTATTTATATCTGTTATCTGATTGGTGCACCCCTGTGAGGGTTATATGCTAAATTTGACTCTAATTTCTATTTATTCTGGTGCCCAGAATCATATATGTTATCTATATTTTATCTCATATCTATACTAATTTGTATCCTAGCTGTTGCTTTGTTGGCATATCTGCTTATTTGCTCAGTTTCTTAATGGCCATAATGGCTTATATGATTCTGTATGCTGTAATCACATTGCCTTGGTGGCAATTTTGTTATGATCTATACTATTTATCTATGACATGCTAAGGGTTATTTCTAGGTATCATCCATCTGTTTGTTTATATTTGCTAGGGCTATTCCTTGGGTATATGTTCTGTAAGTTTGATACACTAAAGGTTATTCCCTAGGTATTCATTTTGTGAGTTTGATACGCTATAGGCTATTCCCTAGGTATTCATCCTATATGTGTGTACGCTAGGGGCTATTCTCTAGGTATTTAGTTTGTCAGCCATAGGCTAGGGCTATTCCTAGGTATGTATGATGTGTTAAGGCTATTTCTAAGCATCAGTGATGTGCTAGGGCTATTCTTAGGCATCTATTTTCTACCCATCTATTAACCATATGCTAGTGCTATTCCTAGGTATGTGTGATGTGTCAGGGCTATTCTTGACCATCAGTGATGTGCTAGGGCTATT
>JACGDI010005772.1:1086998-1124302 GCA_014898725.1 Jacaranda copaia
CCCCCCCCCCCCCTTTAATTCCTAAAAGTTCACTTTACTTCATTGAGATCTCCTGTCTATAAATTTATTAATACTATTACATATAGTACAACAATGTGGGATTTGTAATTATATAATTTAATTGTAATTATGCAATTTTGATCAAATAACAAATTCATAGAATTTTGAGTATTTTAATTTAATTAAAAAAAATTTTATTGATTGTTTATTTACTTTTATATTTTATTTTAATATGATCAGCTTATTTATTAGAACTAAAATTTCATGTTGCATTTATCCAAAACTTTCTATCTTATAAGGTAATTCAATATATATATCTATTATCATATTTTTATCTTACTAAATAAGTTTATAATTTTAAAAAATATTTTGTAAGCACCATATCAAGTACTTTTATTACAAAATTCTATCCTACAAATTTAATTTATCACAAGATTAATAGATAAATATTTTAATTATTTTATATGTAAATTTTGCTATTTCACAATTATTCTTTTTGTATTTTATTTCCACATTATTTGTAGTACAATTCTATATTTTTAGTTGTAGGACCTCTTTCCCCAATTAGGACAGTATAAAATTTTTTTTCTTTTTAATTAATTTAAAGTTCATTTGTAGAAATATTTTAATATTTTTTTGATAATATATTTTTATATTATTTTTTTATTTTTATTTTAAATTAATTAGATACTTTTCTAATATATTTAAATATTTTATCAATGTTATTACTTTATTATTTTCTCAATATTTATTTAAAATTAGAGTTTTTATGGCCAACTTAGGATTGTAATTTTTATATTACTTAAAAACGTCAACATGCAGTACTTTTTATTTCAATTAATTATATTTTATGTATTTATTTTTAATATTATTTTTAATATTTATGTATGTTCATACAAAAATTTATCTTTGATATTGAAATTTTATTTTACTATTATTTTAGTTGCCACAATCTTGATTTATCTAGATTAAAAAAATTATATATACTTCTTATTTGAATAATGTACTTCGAATAATGTGATATAATAAAATATTTAAAAATATTATAATTTTATTAAGTTGTTGAAATTATTTTAATCTTCTTATCCAATGCTTGAAGAAGTGCCATATTATATTTTGCAAATTACTCATTAAATTCACTAGCACTTGATTTACCCATTTCTAATTATGTGCATATAAGAAATAATTTTATTCATTTTTTATATAATATCACGTGTTTTGATAAATTTATTTTGATTGGTTGTATCTTTACTTATTATAATATTTTTCTAAGAAAATTATTTTATTTCTCTTCAATAAACAAATTATTTATAAAAAAATTATGTATGTACAGCTAAAATCAAAATTTTATTGCTAAGTAAATATTTTTTCACAATTAATATATTTCATATTTAGTAATATATATTATTTTCTAGACAACTTAGAATATATATATATATATATAATTTTTACTTAATTTCTATTAAATATACTATTGAAGTAAAATTAAAATACTTAACAATCATAATGATCTCTTAATATCGTGACTTATTTAAATCTTTTTACAACTTATTTGTTACTTATGAAAGAGGTAAATAAATATTTATGTAAAATAACAAATAATAACTTTTTCGTTAAAGAGTTAGGAGTTTGAGAACTGAATAATTATAAATTAATTGATACATAAGTCCTCAACTTATCAAAGTCTTCAAAATTTAATTATTTTTACAAAATATTTTTTATATATATAAAGTTTAGATAAAACTATATATAGAATATAATAAATTTATTGAAGAATTTGTTTCAAATTAAACAGTTACTTCCTACATCAACTATAAACTCCAAACTTTATTTTTATATTTTTAATTTAATCATTTTAGATTTGTGGAAATATAATAATGAAGAACTCATTTTCAACGACATATATATAGTTGGCATAGTTCAAAAGTTTGATAAATGGCCACTTAAATAGCAAATGATACCAATGTTTATATTTTTTTAATATATTTAATTACTCTATTGTGTAATTATATAGGGTACATATATTTTAATATTTATGCTCATAATTACTCATAAAAATACTTTTACATGGATTACTAATATGAGATAAAAAAAAGTTTGACCAAAAGTAAGTAATCATTTAATTATTTGTATATTTTTATATACTTGTAAAAGAAACTTATAAAAAGATTGATATTTTATTTTGAATTGAATATTATAAATTTACACATTATATTATTCATCTACATAATATATGTTAATTGGTAATTTTGAAAATAATAAATAATAACATATATACATAAATAAAAATAAATAAATTTTACTTATTAGAGTTATACGGAATATTAAGAGATATTTTAGCTTATAAAAATTGTATGTCACAAACTATTTATTGAGTTAGTTGTCAAATAATTAATAACCTAATGTAAGTTATTTCTATAGATAAAGTACAAAGAGGTTATATATTTACTCTAACAAAAAAATATTTAACATTAAAAATTGTCAAATGTTATGAAAATGTAATGCAACTTCCACATTATCAAGAAATCATAGAGAAAAGCTTTATGTTTAAAAAAAAAATTACTTGCTCATTTACCATATCAAAATACAGCAGTATAAATATAATATATATATACAAATAATTTAAAAAGCATATTTAGTAAAATATTTTGCACTATTTTTATTTTCTTAATGCTTTTATTTATTTTTTAAATTTGAGCATTTTATAAATTTCTATATAATTTAGAGTTAGCAATTCTTGATATTCTATAACTTATTTAAGTATAAAATATCTTCAAGCATAGTATTTAGTTGATATATTTATGTTATTTTATTTACTTATTAATAGATTTTTTTTTTGTTAAATGCTAAAAATAATTACAATTCATGTCTTAATCACATAAAATAAAATAAATTATTTTAGTCTTAAAATTATTTTTGGTGCATCGCACCAGGCACATGCTAGTGTCATTATATATAGCACAATTTGCTGATTACGATTGTACAGATTTGATTAAATTATGAATTCTTATAATTTTGTGTCTGTTAATTAAATTATAAAATTTTTCTTGGTTGTTAATTTATTTTTTAATTTTATTTTAATACCATTATTTTACTATTATTTTGTTTTGTGTTTCGAATAATTTTTCCTTGTGTGTGTGTGTGTGTGTGTGTGTCTGGAATGGTGATGGCGTGTCAATTATCATATGCTTTTTACGTTTTGTGGTTGAATTGTTCTTTTTACATTTGTGGTAGGATTTAGACTCCATTTTGGTTGCCCTGCTTTTAGTTCCAAAAAGTTTAATATCAATTAATCATCAAACTGCATACTTACAAGCAAACAAAACTCAACTATATTTGCAACAAAGAAAGAAAGAATTATTCAAGAAATGTAAGACTTGAGATTCAAAGGAACTACACATCATCCATACAAACTGACATAAAAAGGATCAAAGTTCACAAAAAATTTAAACAAAAAGAAGAAAAATAAAAAATAGGTGTGTTGAGGAACTATCATAAGTAGCAGTAAAAATTGGTTTATCCCCCTCCTTCTCTGTAGCAGCATTTTTCACAAAGTGAAGGGATGAAATTCTATAATTTCTACAAAAATTTCGAGTAGTTCTTTATTTTAATAACACCTATTCTGATACTGGGTTGTATTTTTATATTAAATTGAATTTAATTAATATATATTTGTTTTGTGTGTTGAGTTGGAACTAAATTTACATAGATTACATTTTTTGTGATTACTTTCTTAATTTTTTTATTTTATAAAATAATTTCTTATAATCAATTGAATTGTATAATTCAATATATATATATATATATATATATTTATGTTCTACTAACTTTTGATATATTTAATTTTTTAAATTTTTTGAAATATATTATTGTTCTCGAGTTCAAGTGAGTCATTTACCATAAATTTATATAGATAATATTTTTTTGTGATTAATTTCTTAATTTTTTTATCATATAAATATTTTTTTATAATCAATTGGAATTATATTATTATTCAGTAATATATATATATATATATATATATTATGTTCTACTAACTTTTGACATTTAATGTTGTAGGCTTTTTGAAATAAATTATTGTTTTTGAGTTCAGATGAGTCATCTACTTAATTTATTATAATTAATTAAATTATATTATATTATTATTCAGTGTATATAAATATGTATTTATAAAAATATATTTTAAGTGGGTTAATTTACTAAATTTGTGTTATATTTCAAGTTAAGTCGGCATGGCAGCTTAGTTTTGGGCAGTCCACTTGCAGCGCTTACAAAAGTGTGTAGGCTGATTAACATTGAAATTGTTAAAATAACAAAACTTGGGTTCCATGCTTTTGCACCCCGGCCAGGTAATCTTAAACCTCAGGGCTCAGCCATATTATATACTTTTATATATAACACAGTGCTGTAGAATTTATAACTATGCAATTTTAATTAAATTAAGAATTTTTATAATTTTAAATTTATTTAAAAAAATTTATTGATTATTATTTACTTATTTTGTCTAAAAAATTTAAATTTTATTTAGATGAGTAACAAATTAATTCAAATTCACATATAATATTAATTACTGGATAAGTTATTAACAAATTATAAAATTTTTTAATTTTTATAGACGTATTTCAACCAATAAACTTGAATCTTGCAGTTCAACAAAATAGCAACCAATCAAGTTTGGCACATGATCTAAAATATTATCAAATAAAATATTTAATATTATCTTTTTAAAATTACGTATATTGATGGGATAATATAAAAGATTTTCAAGTAGTTAAAATTTTCTTCTATTTTATATACCTATATAAAGAGATCATGATATTTAATAAAAATATTATAAGAAAATGCAAATTTTTTGATATAAAATTTGGAGAAAAAGTAAAAAATATCCATCACGAAATGGACTTTTTTAAGTGATTTCTATCAGGATTTTGATGGACTTTCATCAAAAAAAATTTCGGTAAATTTTTGATTGGATATTCCATCAGTATTTTGTATTTCGAGTTAATATTTTCTTCTCTCTAATGAATTTATGTCGAAAAATCATTAAAAAAATTATATTATCAAATCCTTTAATTTTTTTATTTTTCAAATTTTAATATTGTGGTATAATTTTTATTTATTAAAATATTTATATTCCATAATTTGACATGGATTCATAACTTGATAATTAATTTTCTTACTGTTTTAATTATAACATAGTTCTATAATTATTTATATTTTATAAAAAAATTACATCCTAGGCCTTAACACGAAATGATAATATATATATATATATATATAATATAGAAATAATTTTAAGTCTTGCTTAATATTGATATATCATATTATTTTTGTTCTAATTGATATTAATTTGGTGTTATTAATGAACTGCTTGAAACAATATCTTTTTAAAATAATAGTATTTTGTTAACTGAGTATAATTGTTTTTACTATTATATATACCACTGCGTTGTGGGATTCACAATTGTGCAAGTTTAATTCTACTTATGCAATTTTGGTCAAATGTCAAATTCTTAGAATTTTGAATTTTGAATTTAGTTGAAAATTTTTAATTAGTTGTTCATTACTTTTTTTATTTCATTTTAGTACAATCAACTTATCTATTATAACTAAAATATCATGTTGTGTTTATCCAAAATTGTAATATAAATTTTTATCTCATAAGATAATTCAACAAATATTTGTAATTATTTTTTTATCTAACTAAATAAGTTTATAATTTAAAAAAATATTTTATAAGCATCATATTAAGTACTCTTATCACAAAATTCTATCTTATAAATTTAATTTATCACAAGATTAATAGATAAATATTTTATTTGTTTTATACATAAATTTTGTTTTTTATAATTATTCTTTTTACATTTTATTTCTACATTATTCATAGTATAATTTTATATTTTTAATTGTAGAACTTTTATCCCCAATTAACATAATACAATGATGTTTCTTTTTCTTTTTAATTAATTTAAAGTTTATTTTGTAGAAAATTTTTAATATTTTTTTGAAATACATCTTTATATTATTTTTATTTTGTTTTTGTTCTAAATTAATTAGATATTTTTCTGATATATTTAAATATTTTATCAATTTTATCACTTTACTATTTCCTCAATATTTATTTAAAATTAAAGTTCTTATAGCCAACTTAGGATTGTAATTTATATATTACTGAAAAGCATTAGCTTCCAATATTTTTTTATTTCAATTAATTATATTGTATATATTTATTTACAATACTATTTTCAAATATTTTTGTATGTTCATATAAGATCTCATTTTTGATATTGAAATTTTATTTTACTATTATTTTAGTTACAACTCTCTTGTTTATCTAGATAAAAAAGAAAATTATAAATACTTCATATTTGACTAATGTACCTCAAATAATGTGATGGTATGAAATATTTGAAAATATTATAATTTTATTAAGTTGCTGAAATTATTCCAATTTTCTTATCAAATAAATGAATATATACTATATATTTTTATATAAAATTATTCATAGCACTTGATTTACCCATTACTAATTATGTGCATATAAGAAAGAATTTATTTATTTTTCTATACAATATCATGTGCTTTCATAAATTTATTCGATTGGTTGAATCTTTACTCATTTATAATACTTTTTTATTAATAAGTTATTTTATTTCTCTTCAATAAATAAATTATTTATATCAAATTATGGATATATAACCAAAAATTAAAATTTTATTGCTAAGTAAATACTTTTACACAATTCATATATTTCATATTTAATTCACAATTTATATTCACTTTGACAATATTAACTATAAAAAATTAAATGGATATACCAAGTAATGAAATTATCTAATAAATATGAGTTCCAGTAAATATTAACTTATTTTTTATTTAAAGAGTGAGATTTTGTTATTATTTAATTGCAAATCTTTATCCAAAAAAGTTTAAAATTTATCCCAAAAAAAAGTAGTTGATAAGTTATTTTAAAACAACAACCAATTTTTCATATTTAATTAATTTTTTGTATTTATATAGATATAATCACATTATTTTCAGTTGAAATAATAAAATATTTGATTATTTCTAATCAAAAAATTGATAAATAAATAAATAATATTCAATCATTGACCAAATAAATTATTTTTATTTATTAATTAAATAATTATTTTCTAAACAACTCTAAAAGTAAAATTAAAATACTTAACAACCACAATTATCTATTAATATCTTAACTTACTTAACAACTTTTGCAGCTAATTTGGTGCTTATGAAAGAGAGAAACATATATTCATATAAAATATCAAATCATCACTTCTTTATTAAAGAATTAGAAGTTTGGGAAATGCATAATTAAAAATTAATTGATATGCAAGTTCTTAACTTATCAAAATCTTCAAAATTCAATTATTTTTACAATACTTTTTTTAGAAATATAAATATTTTTAGATAAAATTATATATAAAAATAACAAATAATTTCATTGAAGAATCTGCTTTCAAATATAAATAGTTGCTCTCTACAACTACCATAAACTCTAAATTTTATTTTTATATTATTAGTATAAATTATTTTAGTTTTTTTAGTAATATAATAATAGGAAACTCATTGACAATTATTTGAAATAAATTCTTTTTATATGGGACATATATACAATTAACATAGTTGAAAATTTTCAAAAATTTGATAAATGACCACTTAACTAGCAAATGATATCAATTATTATATTTTTTGATATATTTAATTATACTATTTTATAATTATACAGTGCACATTTATTTTAATATTTTTTTTCTTATAATAATTCATAAAAATATTTTTAAATGGATTAATGATATGAGATCAAAATTTTTTGATTGAAAGTAAGTATCCATTTAATTATTCATAATTTTTATATTCTAATTATAAAAGAAACTTATGAGATACTGATATTTTATTTTAAACTAAATATTGAAAATTTACTTATTTTTTTATTCATATACATAATATATGTTAATTGATAATTTCAAAAATGATAAAATAACCACATATATAAATAAAAAAATAAATTTTTCTTATCCGAGTTATATAGATTTCAAGAGATATTTTAACTTATAAAAATTGTATGTTATCAACCACTTATTGAACTAATTATCAAATAATTAATAGCCTAATGAAAGCTATTTTCATAGATAAAATGCAAAGAAATGATATATTTATTCTAACAATGACTATATAACATTTAAAATTCTAAAATATTATGAAAATTGTAACTGTAACTTTCACATTATTAATAAATCATATAAAAAAACTTTACATTATACAAAAATATTATTTGCTTATTTATCATATCAAAATATGTATGTATATGTATCTACATTAAAAAAATGAATTTAGTAAAATATTCTACGCTATTTTTGTTTTCTTAATTAATTAATTAATTTATTTAAATTTTATCTTTTTATAAATTTTTGTATAATTTATAAACTTAGAGTGAGCAATATTTGATATTCTACAACTTATTTAAATATAAATTATCTTCAAGCACAATATTTTTAAGTGAAATATTAATGCTAGTGTTTTTTTTAATTAGTAGTAGATTTTCTTTCTTCAGATGCTAAAAGTAATTACAATTCATGTTTTAATCACATAAAGTAAAATAACTATTATTATAAAATAAATTATTTCAATCATACAATTATTTTTGGTGCATCGCACGGGGCGCATATTAGTATCTATCTATACCATTATATATAGTGCAATAGTGTAGAACCCACAATTACACAATTTTAATTCTAATTGTACAATTTTGGCCAAATGCCTAATTTTTAGAACTTTGAGTATTTTATTTCAGTTGAAAATTTTTCATTGGTTGTTTATTTACTTTTATATTTCATTTTAATAGCTTATCTATTATAACTAAAATATCATGTTGTGTTCATCTAGAATTGCAACATAGATTTCTATCTCATAAAATAATTCAAAAAATATCTATAATCATATTTTTATCTCACTAAATAAGTTTATAATTTATAAAATATTTTATGACATCATGTTAAGTACTCTTATCACAAAATTATATCTCACAAATTTAATTTATGACAAGACTAATAGAGAAATATTCTATTTATTTTTTATATAAATTTTATTATTCTACTGTTATTCCTTTTACATTTTATTTCTACATTATTCATAGTGCAATTTTATAATTTTAATTGCAGGGCTTATTTCCCCAATTAGCAGTATAGAATAATGTTTCTTTTTTCTTTTTAATTAATTTGAGGTTCATTTTGTAGAAAATTTTTAATATTTTTTTAAACACATCCATATATTGTTTTTGTTTTGTTTTTATTCTAAATTAATTACATACTTTTTTAATATATTTAAATAGTTTTCCACATTATTACTTTATTATTTCCTCAATATTTATTTAAAATTAAAGTTCTTATAACCAATTTAGGATTGTAACTTTTATATTACTTAAAAGTATCAACATGCAGTACTTGTTTATTTCAATTAATTGTATTTTATATATTTATTTTTAATACTATTTTTAAATATTTTTGTTTGTTCATATAAAAATCAACCTTTAACATTGAATTTTTATTTTACTTTTATTTTAGTTGTAGCTCTCTCGATTTGTCTAGATAATATATATATATATATATACATATACTTGATATTTGAATAATGTACCTCGAATGATGTGATGTAATGAAATATTTAAAAAATATTATGATTTTATTAAGTTGTTGAAATTATTCCAATTTTCTTATCAAATGAATTAAGAAATACTATATACTTTTCTATAGAAAATATTCATTAAACTTATTAGCACTTGATTAACCTATTTCTAATTATATGCATATAAGAAAGAATTTTTTTTACTTTTTATATATAATATCATATGCTTTGATAAGTTTATTTCGATTGATAGAATCTTTACTTATTTATAATTTTTTTTATAAGAAAATCATTTTATTTCTCTTCAATAAATAAATCATTTTATTTTATCATATGCTTTGAATAATTTAAACTCACTTTGATAATATTAATTGATATGTGATGGCTCAATAGGCTTAACTCAATAACACTCAATCGAGATAGGAACTAATCCGATGCTCCTCAAGCAGCCCAACTTCCCTTAAGCCCAACTTGTTTTGGGACCACACAGACATTTTGATTGCTACTTGACTTCTAGATTTCCACCTATCATGGCGAATATTAGCATTCCAAATCGATCAGGCTATGGTCAATAGCCTCCATTCGGTGGCCTCAATCCTTTGACTAGAATGAGCTAGGTGACCAAGATCTTAGGAAATATTCTTGCTGGAGGGCTTGTCTTGACCAAAGCAATCGAGGAGTGATGAGAGCCCTTTGGCAGCATTGAATGCCTTGCTAGGCGCTGCACTACCGCATTAATGGCATGTGCTACCAACAATACCACCTTTTACAGTTATGTCAGGCTAGAGAATGCCTCTGGTGTATTATCTTGTCTTAGGTAACTAGAGGCAGTGCCACTTAGAATAGTACACATTTTGGATAAGATTGGAAAGTCTTCAAACAAGGATAATAGCCCTTCCTGCATAATAGGGGTATCAAAAACATATCACACACCATGAGAAGGCTATAAATACCCCCATTCTAGCCCTCAACAAGGTAAGCACAATTATTACCTTAAGCTTTCACTCCACTTCTCTATTATCTGGTTAATTTACGAACTTGAGCGTTGGAGTGCCTTAGCTGAGGTGCCCTTGGCTAGCCTGCCATTTATTGTTTATTGTAGGACTTGACCCCAAAAATATCCCAAACATATCCCTCGACCTTCCAACTGGTCAATCTTGTTAGATTTTAGCCTATCAAAAAGACAACCTCCTTAGCGTGTTGTGGGCATACAAAACAATCCATTGAACAACTCTAGATCACAACCCTTATAGTTTGGTTTATGGTTTAGAAGCAGTCATCCCATTTGAATTGATATAACACACAGTTCGAGTGATCTATTTTAATTTGATAAGGAACACATCCAAAAGGGAACCCAACCTGAAAACCATTGACGAGTTCTGACAAGAAGCTTACAACACGATGCAGTGATACCAGTTGAATATGACAGAACACTACAATAAGGGAGTCCGACCACATAGCTTCAAAGTCAATGATTTTGTCCTTAAAAAAGTTAAAGTCTTGAAGAATGTAGGGAAACTCGCCCTAAAATGGAAGGGGCCTTATTTCGTGATCAAGGTGTCAATGCAAAATGCTTGTCGACTAGTAGGCATGAATGACAATGAACTCCCACGACCGTGGAATGTAGTGAATTTGGAGAAATTCTATCTATGAAAAGACTTCAAGTCTCCACTGTCTTACCTCACATTAATAAAAATTGCTCGTATTTCCACAACTGTCTGCTCGCATCAATCATCCATAGTTGGCCTTACAGTCGACCAAAAATTAGCTTCTAGCTACCCATTCAGGCCCACCAGCCATAGTAAACAAACAAGTTAACTATTTGTAGTCGACCATGTAGTCGAACCTAAAGCCATCTTCTAACTGAGGCATTCAGGTTTTTTAGCCATAGAAAATAAGTGATTTCATTGCCTATAGTTGACCCCGCAGTTAACTAGAAAATTGGCTTCTAGCCAAGTCATTCAGGTTCTTTAGCCGCAGTAAATAAATAAGTTAATCTTTCATGATTGATCCCAAAGTCAATCAAAAACTCATTTCAACTGTGAAATAAAAACCATGCAACTTGTGCACCAAAAAACGTAATTACATCTTAATAGCAATGGTCGAAGATGGACTTGGAATGGCTCAGCCTATCGCAAAAGCTTGGGATCAATTTCGACACAATTTAATCGACCTCAATGTCGTTTTTTTCACCATTAGGAGTACAACCTAAATCAACCCAAAATTTGATAGGAGATTATATCATACAACTTATTGCAAATGCTTTAACTTGATATAAACATCTTAGATAAATTTCACCATTTTTGCATTAGTTGATTTTTAAATCGACCATGAACTTGTTAACTCCTTTATTAGGGAATCGTGTTACCTAATTCTTTTCCAAGGTCAAATTATTTATATCATTTTCTATTGACAATTGTTATTCAACCACAAGGAAAGCATTAAAATTAGGGCCAAGTAAGAGACACATTGATGAATCAAAATGTAAATTTCATAACATTTTACGGAAGCCTTTTGTTCGAAAAAAAAAAAACCATTCATTCAAAATTACAAAAATACACCACACAGGGCAACTAGAATAATGAGGCTCCCAACCTCAAAGGTTGTTCGACCCCTCTCCCTCGGCTCATATTGGGCTACTCTTTTCTTGTTTTGGGCATTAAGATGGCATTACCTCATTGACTAGGAAGGGATGCATGCCAAACGGAAAGTAGTCTGCCATGTTGACTTGCTATCCCTGATGTTGAAAGCAAAATCATTGGCAAAGTTGAACTCTGTGGTTGCGGCTTTGATCCTTGCTTGGCGAGCAGGGATAACAGTAGGGGTAGAAGGTGGTCCCTTACCCAGAGCATCCTTGTGAGGGCATGACCCCTCCACAGGAGCACCGTCCAGAGAGTACATACATAGTTGTTCATCGAGCATATAACTCAAGCGCTCCTCATCCTCTACTAGAAAGGTGTTGCCTAGAAATTCTTATTGCTTCGTGGCTTTGTTAAATGTATCCTTGACGTCATTGAGAGAAAAGATGACACTTGCATCCATGAAGATAGAGGTTAGCATGAATTGTTAGATGGCCTAACGTTGAACATTGGACAGCATCTTACCAAACCCTCGTCTATCGAATTGTAAGGGAGCTTCATACCCCTGGGCTCGACCATTATCATGGTAGGATTGCACTGAAACTTGCGCCTTCTTTAGGAGCTCCTTTCTGCACTCTTCTCTCTCACAACCATCATCAACTCAATATTTTATGCCTTGAGCTAGGCGTTTCTCTTCACCAACTACTTTGTGAGCTGCTCAACCTCCATCGTGGCAACTTCGAGCTCCACCTTAGTGATTTCTACTTCTTTGTGCTCATCTTATATCTAGTACACCTCGTCGAGAGCTAGCTCCAACCTTCGGAACATATGGTAATCAACTGGCTGACTTGCAAAGATAACATTCTCATCAACACAAGCAAAACACTATGAATTATTCGACAACAAGTATTACTTGACTAAAATCTTTACCCAATTGGCTTAATAAGCTAAGGCCTTCCTCATTGCACCCTGAGTCTTCTCTATCATCTTGTGCTGGTCGGAGGCGAACAGATCAACCATCAAAACCTTCATTCACAGGGACCTAGTCTCCCCCACAATCATCATAGACATAGAGTTATAGACTCCAGCTCAGTCTCGAATCATGGAGAAGGCATTTAGTCAGCTCAAAGAGCTCCCCATCATCTTGATGCCTAAAGAGATCAAAGCCATTGGCTATCTTGGCCTTTTCTTTGCCTTTATCGGCTGCCAACATTTTTGGGGCCAGCCTTACCTGTTCGGTTGTAGAACTCTTACCTCAACCTATAGAACTGCTGCTGGAGAAAACTACCGATTGAGTTAGAGTAGTAATAGCAATAGAAATAGCAATAGCAGGTTGCGAAGCAACTGATGTGACCACCTCTCATCGGGTCCCCATGCCCCCTAGCAGTCACAATTCTCTCGATTCCTCTCCATGTGAGTAATAGCTTAGGCAGATATTTGACTCATTATGTCTTCTCGATCTACATGACAACAAAACCAAAACATATAAGACTTGACTAAACAGTAGAGGCACAATAGCTAAAAGAAACACATATAAACATCTACTTAATCGAGCATCTATAAGCAGGTTGAGCTGGGCAGGCGACAAGCTTGATAGCAAAAAATTCTTTCCTCAATATAGTTAGATGCCTCAATTTGACCAAACTTGACTAGATCCTATACAAAGGTATTTGACCAAGTTGGAGTTTAGTTCCTCGCCATTTCAACATGCCCACATATCCAACCCCTAGGGATATTGAAACCTACCCCACTAGGTGCCCGAACACAAAAGTACCTAGTTTTCCACTTTTGGCCAAATGAGGAGGCTAGAGTAACCAAACATTTGAGGGCGAGCAGTCAGTAATAAAAGCCCGACTCCTCAACATTTCCCAACTTATGAGACATAGGGAAATGAAATAGGTTGCTGAAATTAGCAAAGGTGGGAGGCAAATTATGGAGATATATCAAAACTACAAAATTATATATGGTCAAAAAATAGTTGGGGATGAGCTAGGTGATGCAAACTTGAAGACCTCTTAGCAGATCAATTATTAGTTTGGCAAGGGGGAATCTAAGCCCACATCTGATGTCGTCCTCAAACACAGAAATGCAACTAGTGGATTGATGCATCCTACCCCCAGGCCTTAGGAAAATCAACTTAGAATCTTGGAAAATATGATATACCTGATAAAGGGTATTCAGGTCAACCTCTACAACCTCCAACCAAATCTTGTTATAGTGATGGGGGGTAAACAACCAACCATGAGATACTACAGGTTCACTCGGCCCAACTTCGAGCATAGTGGCAACTCGTTCATTACTAAAACTACTAGAGGCTGAGCTATTTCAACGAGCTATCAGACTTGCTAGTTGAATTATTCCTATTGCTAGTCAGAGCCCTATTAGACCTGGTAGCCTCACTATTGCTCCTCTAGTCGTCCTCATCATTGTTAAAAACTCACAACATAGTTGCTATTGTATTAAGTTTGAGATTAAGAAGTAAAAACATGCTTGAGGAGGTTGAAACATTTTCATGGTTTAGATGCTTAGAAGTAGAATGTTGAATGCAGTAAATTACTCTATTCAACCTCACGCAATGCTGCAAATGTGAAAATGAAGATTTCTATCATGCTCCTTTATAAGCACTAATGCGCAGAACCCCAAACGTTAGCAATTATTACATTGTCGTCGCTTGACACCTCACATGACCCAATGTAATAAATGCATTAAATGAGCCAAAACCCTGGCCAACTATGTGAAACCCTCATCAACTTCGAGAAGCTTTGCTCATTTTGTTCCACTCTAGTCAATTCTCTCTAACCACTCTAGTCAATTCTACTCCCTCTTTTTTCTCATCGACAAGCTTGACAAGACTCGAGAGTAGGGAGGGACTCATGATATGGGATAGCCTAATAATACTTTATTGGGACAGAAACTCATTCGATGCACCTCAAGTAGCCAACTGTCTTTTAGCTCGACTCATTTTAGGACTAGTAGACATTTGACCACCACTCAACCTTTGGATTCCCACTTGTCATGGTGGATATTAGCGTTCCTAATCGACCAAGATATGGTGGATTTCTTCTATTAGGTGGCCTTAATCCTTTGACTAGAATGAGCTAGGCAATCAAGATCCTAAGAAATATTCCTGCTGTAGTGCCCATCTCAACCAGAGTGGTTGAGGAGTGACGAGAGCCCTTCAGCCACATTGAATGGCTTGCCAAGTGCTGCACTATTGCATTAATGGTGCTTGCCACCAACAGTGCCACCTTTTATAGTCATGTCAGGCTAGGGAGCGCTTCTAGTGTACTTGTCTTAGGTAGCTCGAATAGTACTCACTCTAGATAAGACTCGAAAGTCCTCAAGTAAGGAAAATAGCCTTTCTTGCACAATAAGGGCATCAAAGATATATTATACACCATGAGAAGGCTATAAATACCCAATTTCAGCCCTCAACAAGGTATGCACAATTATAGCTTTAAGCTTTCCCTCCACTACTTTATTATCTAATCGATTTACTGACTTGAGTGTCAGAGTACCTTAGTTGAGGGCACCTTGACTAGCCTAATATTTGCTGTTGATTGCAGGAATCAAGCTCAAGAATATTCCAAACATATCTCTCGGCCTGCCATCTAGTCAATTTAGTTGGATTTCAGCCATCAAAACTCAAACCAAATGTTATGTCATCATTAACTATAAAAAATTAAATAAATATATGAAGTAATGAAATTATCTAATTAATTTGTGCTCTAATAAATACTAACTTATTTTTTATTTAAAGAGTGAGATTTTTTCTTTTTAATTTAATTATAATTTTTTTATCCAAAAAAATTTAAAATTTATCTCAAAAGAGTAGTTGATAACTAAATTGTTTCAAAACAACAATCAATTCTTCATATTTAATAATTTTTTTGTATGTATATAGATACAATCACATTATTTTTAGACGAAGTAATACAATATTCAATTATTTCTAATAAAATAATAATAAATAAATAAAAATATTCAATCATTTGATCAAATACATTATTTTTATTTATTAATTAAATAATTATTTTCTAGACAACTTCAAAGAAAAAATTAAAATACTTAACAATAATAATTATCTCTTAACATTGTTACTTGCTTAAAATTTTTTACAACTAATTGGTTGCTTATGAAAGAGATAAACAAATATTTGCATAAAACATCATGTCATCACTTCTTTATTAAAAAGTTAGAAGTTTGAGAAATGAATAATTATAAATTAATTGATATGCAATTCTTCAATTTATCAAAGTTTTTAAAATTCAATTATTTTTACAATAATATTTTTTTATATGTAAAATATTTTTAGATAAAATTATATATGTAGAATATAACAAATAATTTCATTGAAGAATTTGTTTCAAATAAATATAACTACTTCCTGCAACAACTATAAAATCTAAACTTTATTTTTATATCATTAAATTTAAATCTGTATAGTTTTTTAATTAGCAATATAAAAATGGAGAACTTATTTTCAATTATTTGAAATAAATTCTTTTATATGGGATACATATATAGTTGACATAGATGAATATTTTAAAATTTTGATAAAAGACCACTTAAATAGCAAATGATATCAATTTTTATATTTTTCTATATATTTAATTACACTATTTTATAATTATATCGAATACATTTATTTTAATTTTTTTGCTTATAATCATTTATAAAAATATTTTTACATGGATTAATGATGTGAGATTGAAAATTTTTGATTGAAAAAAAGTATCTATTTAGTAATTTGTAATATTTATATTCTAATTATAAAAGAAACTTATGAGAGATTGATATTTTTTTTAAATTGAATACTGAAAATTTACTTACTATTTTATTCATATACATAATGCATGTTAATTGATAATTTCAAAAATAATAGAATAACTACATATAAATAAAATAAATAAATTTTACTTATCAAAGTTATAAGAAATATTAAGAGATATTTTAGTTTATAAAAATTGTATGTCACAAACTACTTATTGAATTAGTTGTTAAATAATTAATAAACTAATGTAAGTTATTTTTATAGATAAAGCACAAAGATGTTATATATTTATTCTAACAATAAATATTTAACATTTAAAATTCTCAAATGTCATGAAAATTGTAACTATAATTTCCACATTATTAAGAAATCATACAAAAAAACTTTATATTATTAAAAAAAATTATTTACTTATTTACCATATCAAAATATGTCTGTATAAATATATATATCTAATTTAAAAAGTGTATTGAATAAAATATTTTGTGCTATTTTTATTTTCTTATTTTTTATTTGTTTTTTAAAATTTTATTATTTTATAAATTTTTGTATAATTTATAAATTTAGAGTGAGAAATTCTTGATATTCTACAACTTATTTAAGTGTAAATTATCTTCAAATACAATAATAATTTTAATTGAAATATTCATATTATTTTATTTAAATAGTAATAGATTTTCTTACATTAAATTTTAGATATAATTACAATTCATGTTTTAATCATATGAAGTAAAATAAATATAAATAAATTATTCAATCATATAATTATTTTCGGTCTATCACATTCGGTACATGCTAGTTATTATATATAAAATAATGGTGCGGGGATCCATAATTGTGCAATTTTGATTAAATTTTGAATTCTCAAGATTTTAGATTTTTTTAATTTAATTAAAAAATTCATGTTGGTTGTTAATTACTCATCATTATGTAAGAAAATTCAAAATTTATTTAGATAAGTAACAACTGAATTTGAATTTACATATAATTTATTTTATTGATTAACTTCTAAATAAATTATTAACAATTGTCAAAATTGTTTATTTTTTACAAAATTGTTTATTTTTTATTGAGGTATTCCAGTTAATAAATTTGCATCTTGTAGACTAATAAGATTGTGACCAATCAAGTTATATCATGTGATCTAAAATCTTATCGAATAAAAAATTTTATATTATCTTTTTAAAATTATGTATATTGATGGGATAACATAGAAGATTTTCAAATAGTTGAAATTTTCTTCTACTTGATATATCTATGTAAAGGGATTGTGAGATTTAATACAAATCTTATAAGGAAATGCAAATTTTTCAATGGAATTTTAGGAGAAAAGTAAAAAATTTCCATCGCAAATTGAACTTTGTCAGGCAATTTTTACTGGAATTTTGATAAACTTTTGTGGAGACTTTTTTGGTAGATTTTCAAAGGTCCATTTTGTTGGTATTTTATATTTTGAATTAATATTTTTGTCTCTCTGACAAATTTTTGTCAAAAAATTCATAGGAAAGTTAAATTATTCAAACCCCTTAATTCTCCATTCTTCAAAATCTAGTATTTGTTATTTTTATTTATTAAAATATTTGTATCCAATATCTTAACATGGATTCATAACTTAAGACTTTAATTTTCTTACCTTTTTAATTATAATATAGTTTTATAATTATTGGTATTTTATAAAAATATTTACATATTGTGTTTTAACATGAAATTATAAAATAACATATATAAAATATAAAAAATATTTGTAACTTTTACTTAATATTATCATACCATATTGTTTTTGTTTTAATTGAAACTATTTAGTGTTATTAGTTAATTGTTCGAAATAAATAATAATATCATATTTATAAAAATACAATAAATTAATTGTATATTTATAAATTTATTTTACTTAAGTTAATTGAATGAATATGTTGTGCATAGTGTGGGGTTTACACTAGTATTATTATATTGTATAGTTCTATAATTATTTGATTGCGTAATTTTGGTCAAATTTTGAATTCTTAGAATTTTAAGTCTTTAATTAAATTAAAAATTTTTTATTGGATGTTTATTTAGTTTTATATTTTATTTTAACACAACCAACTTATTTGTTATAGTTTATAATTTAAAAAATATTTGATAAGCTCTATATTGAGCACTCATATCATAGAGCTTTATCTTATAAATTTAACTCATCACAAAATTAACAAATAAATATTTTGTTTATTTTTTATGTAAATTTTGTTATTCTATAATTATTCTTTTTACATTTTATTTCTATAGTATTCATACTACAATTGTATGTTTTTAATTGTAGGACCGCTTTCCTAAATCAATATAATGTAATGATGTTTTTTCTTTCTTTTTAATTTAAAGTTTATTTTCTAGAAAGTTTCTATATTTCTTTACAAACCATTTTTATATTGCTTTTGTTTTGTTTTCATTTTAAATTAATTAGATACTCTTCTAATATATTAAATATTTTATCAATATTATTATTTTATTATAGCCTCAGTATTTATTTGAAATAAAAATTTTTATGGTCAATTTAAGATTGTAATTTTTATATTATTTAAAAATATTAGCATGCAGTACTTTTTTATTTTAATTAATTATATTTATGTATTCATTTTTAATACTATTTTCAAATACTTTTGCATGTTCATATAAAAATTTATCTTTGATATTGAATTTTAATGTTGCTATTATTTTAATAGTAGCTCTCTCGATTTATCTAGACAAAAAATTATATATCCTTCATATTTGAGTAATGTACCTCAAATATTATAATGTTATGAAATATTTAAAAATATTACACTTTATTAAATTATTGAAATTATTCCAATATCTTATCAAATGAATGAAGAAATATTACATATTTCTACATAAAATATTCATTAAATTTATTAGTACTTGATTTTCCCATTTCTAATCATGTGCACATGAGAGAGTATTTTTCATTTTTTGTATCTAATATCATGTGCCTTGATGCGTTCATTTCAATTGGTTGAATATTTCGGTATTGATAGTACGTTTTCTATAAGAAAATTATTTTATTTCTCTTTCAATAAAAAATTATGTATATACAGGTAGGAATCAGATTGTCTCTATTAAATAAATACATGTTACATATTTAATAATTTATATTTACTTTGATAATATTAACTATCAACAATTAAATGAATATATGAAGTAATAGAATTATCCAATAAATATGAACTTCAATAAATATTAATTTATTTTTCATCTAAAGAGTTAGATATTTCAAAATTTTAATTTAATTATACATCTTTATCCCAAAGACTTCAAAATTTTTCCAAATAAAGTAGTTGATAACCAAGTTTTTCAAAAGAGCAACTACTTTTCATATTTAACAATTTCTTTTGTATTTATATATATATATTCACTTTATTTTAGGCGAAGTAATACAATATTAAATTATTTTTAATTAAAAAATTATTAAATAAACAAAAAATTTCAATCATTTGATCAAACAAAATAATTTTTCTTTTGTATTTATATAGATGTATTCACTTTATTTTAGACGAAGTAATACAATATTAAATTATTTCTAATTAAAAAATTATTAAATAAACAAAAAATTTCAATCATTTGATCAAGCAAAATAATTTTATTTTCAAATTAAATAATTATTTTGTAGACAACTTAGAAGTTAAATATATATATATTATATTTATATTAAATATACTTCAAAAGTAAAATTAAAATAATTAACAATCATAATTATATCTTAATATCGTGATTTACTTAAAGACTTTTACAACTTATTTGTTGCTTATAAAAAAGATAGAAAAATATTAATGTAAAGTATCAAATCATCACTTTTTTATTAAAAAGTTACAAGTTTGAGAATGAATAATTATAAATTAATTGATATGTAACTCCTAAATTTATCAAAGTCTTTAAAATTTAATTATTTTTACAATGATACTTTTTAGTTTTGTCAAATATTTTTAGATAAAACTACATATATGGAATATAATAAATAATTTAATTTGAAGAATTTATTTCAAATATAAAAAGTTACTTCCTATAACAACTATAGACACTGAACTTTATTCCTATATTATTAATTAAAATAATTTTAGTTTTTTAGCAATATAATAATTGAGAACTCATTTTTAGTTGTTTGAAATAAATTCTTTTATATGGGATATACATGTAGTCGACATGGTAAAAAAAAATTTAAAATTTTGATAAATGACCACTTAAATAGCAAATAATACCATTTTTATATTTTTGTCAATATATTTAGTCACACAATTTATAATTAATATATTTATTTTAATATTTTTTCTTATTGTAATTTATAATTTTTTTTACATGAATTAATGATGTTAGATTAAGAAAATTATTGGAAATTTATACATTTTAATATACTTATAAAAAGATTATGAGAGATTGATATTTTATTTTGAATTGAATATTGAAAATTTACTCATTATTTTATTCACATGCATAATATATGTTATTTAAAAACAATAAACTAAGTACATATATAAATAAAAATTTTGCTTATTAGAGTTATATGGAATATTAATAGATATTTTAGTTTATAAAAACTGTATGACAAAAACTACTTATTAAAGTAGAAATCAAATAATAACCTAATATAAGTTAGTTTCAAAGACAAAGTACAAAGAGATTAAATATTTACTATAACAAAAAATACTAATATTTAAAAATCTCAAACATCATGAAAATTGTAATTAAAACTTCCACATTATTAAGAAATCATTCCAAAATGCTTTATATTTTTAAAAAATTATTTGATTATTTATCATATCAAAATATGTATGTATAAATATATATATATATATATATATCTAATTTAAAAAGCATATTTAGTAAAATATTTTGCTTTATTTTTATTTTCTTAATTCTTTTATTTATTTTTTAAATTTTATCATTTTAAAAGTTTGTGTAATTTATGAACTTGCATCTAGCAATTCTTGATTTTTTACAACTTATTTAAGTAAAAATTATCTTTAAACGTAATATCTTCAATTGAAATATTCACATTGTTTTATTTAATTAATAATAAATTTTTTTTCTTTAAATATCAAAAATAATTACAATTTATTTTTTAATTACATGTGGTGGGTTGAATTTAGGTGGGTCTTAATAAGTTATGGGTTTAAAATAGGTTCAAGTGGTCTAAAATGGATCCAATAAAAAATTAATTAAAATTCAATAAATGTGAAAAATTAATTTTGAATTAGTAATAAAAATTCTACACTCATTTAATTTCCTCATTTTTGTTAAAGCGTCATGTTATTGAATTACTATAATAATTTTAAAATTAAAATAAACATCTTAGATTAAAATAATTTTAGTTGTCTAAAATTGTTTTAGAATATAAATTTTGTTGTATGAGTGATAGTTTGAAGTCATACGAACAAATATTGTATCTATTAATTCAAAATAATTTTGAAGGTACCATTTCTATATATTTTCATATCATTTTCTATTTCCAATATTTTCAGTAGTTGAAAAGCTAATTTAATTTTGGAAATGAAAATAAAATTGTATTTGGATATTTTATTTGAAAATAATGATTACGATAAATATAAAATTGAAAATTTAGATGATATATTTTTTTATATTTAAAAAAAAATATTTTTCAAGAATACATGCACATTTTTAGTAATTTTGAAATAATAAAGAGTTTTGTTTTTTAATGCCAGATTGAATTTGAATTTGATGGATCGATGTAATAATAAGATGGCAGCATAAATTTAAAAAAAAGTAAAAAAAAAAATAAAAGAAGGAATATTTTGTGCGAAAATATATAGAAGTTGATTGTAATTCATTTTTAAACTGTGCTTCAAATGAGAACGGGTCCCAGAAATGAGACAAACAGTTTGTAAAGTTGTTGCTCAGCTAGCTAATACTGTGCTACACGATTTACAAGTAATTCATATCTATTAGTTCTTGAAATATTGATGAAAATTAACACATTTGTGATTAAAAGTCTGAGATGCACTTACTGATATCGTTTGGTTTAAATGGTCTATTTTATTACGAAATAAATACTATTCATAATAAATTTAATTTGATTATAATTTTATCTTATAAAAAATATTATCGATAAGCCATCTCATTATATTATAAATTGTATATTAGTTATATTGATACTATTATTGTCTTTTAAATTAATTATTTTAAATGAATGCAACGAATCAGAAAAGCATTTTTAGTATTGATTTCATTTTAAATCCAACCTAATCCACTTTCAACTTAACTATTTAAACCCATATTGCATCTAATCTATTCTAAACTCAACTCAATTAGACTCAAACTAATTAATCTAACTCAACTCGCTTATAAAGAAAAAATATTGAATGCGATTGACTACAAAGAAAAAACAAACTAAATAGATTTGTGAACCAATAAGTACTTTTAAGAATTATTTAAGACAAATATTTTCTTTGTGTCTTTTTTTCTTTCAAGTAAAAATGAAATGAAATATATTCTGATAATTTCAAAATTCAGACTTCAACTACGACTTTAATGCTCCTTGAAATTACTGAGAAGGCCACGACCAGACAGCCAGCCATTAAGAGCGCCGGGGGACTCGGAGTGAAGACTCAATCCAATCACAATTCCTAATTCAACTAATTTTTTGGTGCGTTGGATCCTAAAATTTGCAGTTGGACTTAAGTGGGTTGGGCTTTAACTTCATGGTCCAAATAAATTTACTTATTTTCAATTCAAAATTAAACTATGTATAGATATCCGAATTAGCGCCCCACGTCTCTGATGATAACAACGTCATTGCAAGATCATACGAAGTAAACATGAAAAAACTATCAAAATATTCTGATACAACAAAAATGAAGATGAAATGAACTTGTAGAATTAGTAAAGAGGCCAACTAAAAGTGATAAGAGCATGCTGAATGGCATGAAAAATTATCAAAATATTCTTACATAACAAAAATGAGTACGAACATGTAGAAAGCTTCGAAATGCCTGTTTCTGTTTCTACTTTCTAACCCACTGAAAGTGATACGAACGTGCCAAATGAGAACAATGTTCTAAACGACTAAACATAACATCTAAAAGTGGACAATTATAGTTAATTGTCTACATTAATTATGTATCGTACGTTTCGCCAACAAATAATAAACGGTGAAAATAGAGGTTTGATCCAATGAGAAACTAAAATTAATTAATGTGACTAGCATAATAAATGGTCAAAATTGAGCTTCGATCCCATGAGAAACTAAAATTAATTAATTTTAATCACTATTCTCAACTAATTTTATTCAGACAAATTAAATTAGAAAAATTAATAATCTATATATATATATTGGCAAAAAATGATGGGAGTTTTAGGCCGCTCCTATCCTCATTTTACTATAAATGAAAGAATGAAAAGAATACATTTGTTTTCATCAGTGCTACGCCGCAGTCTTCATGTACATCTAATATGTGGTAGGTTTTGTTTTTCAGTTGTAACAAAACCCTTTATGACGCCATGGAGGTCTTTTTCTTGGGGTACTTGAGATTTTCTAGTCACACAAGCATTGTTAGCTAGGTGGTCTGCAACTTGGTTTCCCTTCGGTGGATGTGAGTAATGTGAACTTGGATTCTTGTCATGAGAAGCTTACTGTCCGTTTGGTTTTATTTCTAGGACTCATTTTTATTTCTAATTATTTTTAAAAATTGAAAAGGTAGTTGTAATTTTGAAATAAAAACGAAAATATGTTTGAATGAATTACTGTAAAGTAATGATTAGAGTAGGTATAGAGTTGAAAATATAGTTGATTTATATATATTTTTTGTGTTTAAAAAAATTTATTTTTTAAAAATATATGTATGTTTTATTAATTTTAAAATGATATTGGATACTTTATGTCAAATCAAATTTGAATTTGATTGATATGGTAATATGATGATATGGTAGGTTTAAAAAGAGTTTGAAAATGAAAATAGAAATACTTCTAGTAAAAATAGGGAGAAAGTGATAAATTTTATTTTTTGTCCTCGGGTGAAAATGGAATTGAGGCGTGAAAATGAAACCAAATAGGCCCCTCCATAGTATTTCTTTGGTGTACCATGGCCCCTAGTTGGTCATGTGCTATGGGATGGAGGAGCAACAATGCGTCTACTTCTGCTCCAAACCTTGGATATTCCAATGTCTTGGCATAGGTCCAACCTCTTCTCCAGTGTGTTGAGTTCGGCCATGGTGTTGTTCATGTGGCCCAGCCTAGAATGAGTTATGAGTGGAAGGCAACAAGCATGTTACCATTTTTGTTACGAATTACTCTACCTATCCCTAATGGACCTGAGTTGCCCTTGGAGGTTTTGTTAGTATTAAGTTTATGCCATCCCTTGTAAATAAATTATATATGTAAATTAAAAGCCTAGCTAGGAGTGCGGTCTTATCATATCAGCTAACTTAATTAGCTATATTCTTACAAATTAGTTTTGTAACACTCCTAAAATTTGGTATTTTGAGAAAATAAAGAATTTAGAAATCAAGATATTGGTTGATTGGATTTTAGAGCCCAAAAAATAAATGAAAAGGACTTAATTGCAAGGAAATTGAAAGTTTTTGGAGTCAAATTACAAATTGAGAAGACTTGATTGGACAATACTTGAAAGTTTTGGAGGCCCAAATGAGATTAATTCAGGTCAAATAGGCTAATCTTAGGCACTAACATAGTTTAGGGGCTAAATTGAAGATTATCAACATTTTGGTGGACTCAATTGAAGGTTGGCCTAAAGCTTGGGTTCAATCCACAATTGAAGGAATTGCTATTTTATAAATATAGGATTTTTCATTTTCATCCCATTTCATCATCATCATCTTCACCGAAAGCTCCCTTTTGTCCCCTCATTGGTGATGCCCTAAATTAATAAACTAAACTACCCAACCTTTTCCCTTCACTCCCAGGACTTCAACCATACCACCTACATACCCCTTTTGCAGGTAGACCATCAGAAATGTGAAGATCGAGATGAGCTCATGGTGAAGGGTGACAAGTCTCATCATTTCGGTGGCTTTTCACGACAACCTAGGGTGGGTTTTACAACCCTCAACTCAAGGAAAAACTTAGTACCCTCAGCTCTTGGAACCATTCACCAGCGGTGGTGGAATTAAATAAAAATAGCCATGGTGGTAGGCAGTGGCACAGAGGCTTCAAAGTTGCAATTGATTGTCTTCTCGGTGGCAAAATAAGAAATTGGATGAGGCGTTGGATTGCTCATGTTGAAAGGAGTTAAATAGTGGTGGTGTTACCTATTTTTGGGAATTGTGCACGGCAGTGCTTTGAAGACTTTCGAAAAGAATCTTCACCTCATCGTGGTGGTTTTAGTGGTGTCATTGGTTTGTGATTTTGAGGTTCTGGTTAAGGTATCTTCGGTAATGACTAGATTTGGATTTAAGCTTTGTGTTGTTTAATTTCTTCCGAATCTTGTATATTACTGAAAGAAAATGAAGGATTAATGTAGGATTTGGATATATATATATATATGTGTGTGTGTGTGTGTCGTACATGTATGATTATAAAACTTAGTGGGCTCGAATTTATATTATTATAAGATAATTATGGACTGAAAGAGTTAATTGGAGAATAAAACCCTAATTTTATGGATTTGAGAATTGAGTGGAAAATTAGATTATTAAAGATGATTGAACCATTATTATTGATTTGGTGTAATAATGCAAGGTTAATTATGTAATTAAGGACCTAATATTATCTTGTTCTTGCGATCGGCGTGATTAGCATGATTCCATAATGTTTATGTTGAGTGAACCCTAAAACAACCATATTAAGAGAATAGCTATCGTTTTAGACTGTTAATAGTAAGATTGTAGTTATTAAGGTCAAATAAGAATTTTGATCATAGATTTATTCTTTTAATTGGGTAACAAAGAAATAGGTCCTATAGACTAGTAATCGATGATTACATTTTTTGAGGCTACGGAGGTGAGGGTCTACTGCTTTGGTACTTATTTTGTATACCCTATTTGATATTCATTTCATAACCTCTATGAGGGTTTGCCAATCTGGCATTGCTTATACTAATATGTTCTTATGAAAAAGCCTTATGAGGATTAAACATGATCTGTATTATACCTGCTCTTGTTTATTGGAATCTGTAAATTGCTTGTGATCGTTAAGGTCTATTATTTGATGAGTATACCCTTGTGAGGGTTATTTATTGATTGTATTTTGATAATGGTTTGTTTCTATTTGTTCTGGCACTTAGAACTTCTTTATGTTATCTATTACTGTATTTGTTCCCGATCTATACCTATTACTGTCTTGTTACTTATTATTGTTCTATATTGTTATTTGTTGCCTTGCTGGTACATTTATTTATCCATACCTCATTATGTGGCCACATTGGCTTAATCTCACTTGTTAATCATTATTGTCTCACCTTGTCGGCAAATTATTGATTGATACTTGTTATATGTATAGAGATTTAATTGGCCAAATGCCAAGTCGAGCAAAATGTTTGGATATATGGGACTTACCATATGGTTCGCTTGGGTATCATCCATGATACGCTAAGGATTTCCCTCTGGACATTGCGGTGCGCCATAGAGCCCATATGGGCATCTGCCATGTATTGAGTTGTCGTGCTTAGGTAAGACTGACTAGTATAAGTTGATCCTAGCGTTAAACTCGGGACATGTTGATAAGTTGATCTTAGCTATTAAGCTTGGGGGCGTGCTGATAAGTTGATCCCAACTTTAAGCTCGGGACGTGTTGTTAAGTTGCTCCCAATTATTATGCTTGGGATGTGCTAATATGTCTTAATTGATCGATTGACTGATTGACTAACTGACTGATAGACTGACTAATTGGTATAAAGAGAATCTAATATGCTTGTCTTATTTGATTCATTGGACGGTATACACAAACCCAACCACACTAATATTAGCTAAAAAAAACCACAAAACTCATCCAAAAATGAAGATCAACAGCAACGATGGTAGAGGTAGAGGTTCTCCAACTCCTGATGGTGGATTTTAGAAAGACTTTGGTAAGTTTTGGTTGTGTGCTCATAGGCAAGGTGTTGATGGTGTCAATTTGGCATTTTGATGGTTGGTGGCAGAGGAATTGAGGTGGTGGCAGTATGGTGGCACTGAGGCTGTGCCACCTATTCGAATAGCAGTATGGTGGTGGCTTCTATCTTTGGCAATAGAGTACGGTGGTGGCAGCGATGTGGCAGCAATCTAGCAAGGTTCAAAATATGATTTTGAGTCCGCTTAAGCTATTTTCGACTTGATATTGGATCCAAATTTGATCCAATTTAGGTAAATTTCATATCGAATATTAATTCAAATGATTTTTACAATTCTAATTTATGCCTATTGAATTAAGATTATTGAAATATAATTTCATTTCATATGATGATTAAGAAAGATTAACTTAAAACTATATCCTTAAACTCAATAACATAATATGTTGTGGACACAATATAGTAAAGCTTAACTTGAAGATTAAGTTATATATATGTTAGAACGAAAATGAATTATCCAATTTGGATCTGATAGAGCTAAACTGATTTAGGAACCTAGACCCTCATCACGTACTGTGAACTAAGTGAAGTAATAAATGGAGCTTGTTGGGGATAGCCACTCAAGAATTACCACATTTAATCATTTGAAGTATTTAGATATGAAACAGAGACAAACAAAATTATGTTAGAATAACCATGAGTTTTATAAAAACATCAATTATGTTTATACTTAAGACTTAGAGATTAATAAGATAGTAGCTTGAGTTTTCTTATGACAGTTCTCAATTTGACTAAGAAGCTAGGACTTGAGCATCCATACAACTAGGGATTTCTCTACATTTGCCAAGTGAGTTTATATTAATTTCCTTTACTGGGAAAATAACATACATATTTGTTAATATCATTCTTGTTTATTGCTTGACCTTGGTTGTGTTGAGACTTAATAATTGTTGATTGTTTACACCATGCTACTTTTTAGCAAATGTGTTGGATTTGTCAATCTATCTGAACTATTTTACTTGAAATTCTTGAGCAGCTATTATCCAAACTCTTAGCTTGCATAATATGAATTCTTCTCTTATATGTATATATATGAAGTAAATATGTCAATTTTGCTTGACCAATTCTTTGTTATAAACTATTGTTTGCATATACCATATTAATTTTTGATCCTTGTATTGCTCTTGACAGTCTATTTGGACTGTTCTTCTTCTATACTTGTGATTTTTGAGCTATTCTTATTTGAATTTCTCACCCATTTTGAGTGGTTGTGTCCTTGAATCGAATATCATGTTTACATGAGTGTTAATAAAATAAACTATTTTTGAAAGTTCACCACACATCACTTCTTTCGTGATTACGACTCTTGTTTGATTATGATTTATGTTATCTTACTTGAAAATGTCAATTGTGTTGGGAAAACTGAAAAATTAATTTTGAAATATATTTTTCTATCATTGCCATGTCTATTATGGAGCATGATGTTGATTTACTGATTACTTATTTATCATGGCAAATTGACATGTTATGTGAAATGTTGTTGGACGTGTTACACGACTCAGTACTTCATACCCTTGGGGGTGGGGAAAGCCTTGGGATCAGTTTCAAAGACAACCGGAAGGAACATACCAAAGGTGGCTGGTCTTTCGATTGATACCTTACAAGCTGTATGTATAATCTTGTCTCATAGCCAATTGAAGGTAACTGTCTATGAACGAGATTAGGCATGTGGCTAGCTATGCCTTGTTCATGTTTACTTGTCCAACTTGATCACTTGGAACTTGGAAGGACAAGGATTTTCGTGTTTTCAAAATGGAGTGATAAGATAGGAGAATTACCAACAACAAGATTGTATGAGTAATTGATATGCTAGATACTTGTGCTTTGAAACTTGAATGTTCGACAAAAACCAAATGATTGTTCAATTATCATGTTGGTCCCTGTGGTCATATTTTATTTTTAAATCTCTATAAAAAGGCAACAAATTTTTTGAAGTCTCATCACTGGTATGGGATGGTGGCGAGATGAATGACTTAGAATTTTGAATGAAATCTCTTCTTAATGTTTCTTGAAATTATGATACTCCTATCTATTTCCTATATACGATGTATGCATAGTTGATATTCTATTGTTATTGCTAGAATAACTTATTAAGTCATTTGAACTTATAGTTCTTATATTATTTTCTTCTATTCTTTATCCTAGATAGGAACGAGTGATGAAGATAAACTAAACCACAAGGCATATGAGGTAATAAGACCAATGGATGTATAGAGATAATGGTTGTATTTGTTGAACAACTGATACAAATACGACAAATGGATTGCGAGTGCTAAGTATGATCTACGACATTCTTAGCATAAGTGCGTCTATTGATGAAGATTAATTGTGGGAATTGAATGTTTTGGGTTTTGAAATACTTGTTATCTCTTACCCAAAAAGCTTGTGGTATAGAATAAGTAGCACTTTAATTGGATTAGATACCTCCTGGTTGGGGTGCTACAACGGTGGTATTAGAGTTTGGGTTTGAAAACCTGAGCTACACTAGGATATGATCCTTGAAATGTAAAGATTTTGGTTAGGGAAGATTATGTGTGACTCTAATTAGGACTTGAGTTTTTGGGACAATGTTCGATTTGTAGGATATGAAGGATTATGATTGGGCAGCTGACCAATGTATAATCCGTAGCTCCTAAGGTATTGAGCATGTGACTTTTATATTAGGAAGAATGATACTCTTAGGGACTTACATTAGGTACGAACTTGTTTGAGGACATTTTAACTAATATGTAAGTTGATGATCATTTTAGACATAGTTGGATTTGATGAGTAAAAGATCTTTCTAAATCAATACTTTGGACATAAGAGTGTATTGTAACTTAATTGAGATGGCTATTTAGGAAATGGCATGCTGATATCCCAAAGCTCCTTGGAATATGGAATATTGAGATTAATAGAGGCTAAATTTGATGTGAAAATCTAGCTAGGATATGAGGTCTGGGATATTGCTTGATACCAAAAGAAGAAATGATCGGTATTAGAGTGGCCAACTAGTATGTAGTCCACTATTCTTGAGATATAAAATATATAACTTTATTAATGTCTAGTGGAATAATACTTTTGGTATCATATTATAGTATGAATATAATTGTGGGAATGGAACTTGAGGGGCAAAGGATCATTTTGAAATAATTAGTATTTTGGTTATATATATGGTTGAGATCCATACAATATTGTTATCTCAAAAGAATCAATATTTTAATAATGGAATTGATTAGTGTAACCGCATTATGGTATTTGAAAAGGAAACATGGAATATTTTCCCATAAAGAAATCTTTTAAGATAAAGATGACCGATATGTATATATGGGTATGATTTGAATGCCTAGAAAAATTAGTTCATTAATAATAGGAAAGCTCATTGATATGATTACAAGACGACAGAAAATAAAATGAGAGAAAGGTTGTCTATAAGAATGAAGTTGTTAAGGAATGTAGAAGACATTTATATTTAGTGTTGGAATCTTGAAGGAAAATATCAAGTAAGGGTACAAAAATCCAGGAGGAAGGATATGAAGGAATTGAATGAAAATGATGGGATAAAAAGAGTTGTCTATAGAATCTTAATCCAAAAGAATTTATTGAAAGATGAGAGTTTTTATTCTAATGAGATCTAATCGATTATTGAAATCTAAAGATATAAGATATGCAAATGAAAGATAAAGATCCATATTTGGAAATGGGATTCATCTATACATACACCAATAAAACTATGGGTAAAGCTTATGCATCAAAGAAATTAGATGTGTCACATGAACTCCACAAGGTTTTCCACCACATTTTGATATCCCATACCATCAAGAATGAAATAGCGATTTTGATGCTAATTTGGCGATCAACAAGTTTGAAATGAAAATACTAGTATTCTAAAGAACTGGATAAATATATGTATAGACATATATGGAGGCTCACATACAAGCGTAATTGTATGGACCAACTTGAATTCTAGAAAATCTTATCTCATGTTCAAGTATCCTACGTTCTACAATATCCTTGACATTTTTTTTGGAAATGTTTTAGGTTTAATGCTGTGGGATAAATTGGGCTAGGTCTATTTTCTCAAGCTATAATTTTGACACGATGGCAACCAATGCTAATTGAAGTTACTTGTTGGGTGCACAATCATAGTCCAACTACATCACAATGAACAATCACCAATTAACTAAACTAATAGATTTTAACACTATGTAAAGAATACTCGAGTTGGAAATATATAGGAGAAGATAGATGATGGTGCCAACTTCTTACATCAAATCCTAGGAATAGATTCTGAAGCAAAGAGGCTGAATATGAAATCTAATTGTGATGACATGATGCTCTTATGGTTTATTGACAACCATAATTAGGTTAGTAAAATCTAGATAGAATTAGGAAATCATTTGGATAGAATCTAACTATAGTAAAATGATACATTTGTAGGTTAGTATTAAATATAACTAAATCAGTAACTCTAAAGGTATCATAAAAGGCCTCATGGAAAGCACTTTGGGTAATTTCTAGGATTTTACTCATGGAAGTTTACAAAAGGATTAGTAATCAACACATAAGGACTTGGGGGACAAGGATAGGAACTAAACAAGCATTATTGAATATAGGATCATAATATCTTGCCCCATGCACAGTACTTGGCTCAATATAAGGGTGTATAGTTTATTTAAGGTTGAACCAAGTTAAAATGCTCGTAGTTAGAAGTTGGCGGAAATGGTATACTGGAAATTACCTTTTATTCCTAATATAGGTACTATAGACTAAAATAATGTCATTTGGGTGATTATGCTCTTACAACGTTGTAGATATGATATATAAGATGTTTCTGATGCGTTTATTAAGGACATTTGGTGAACTTGGAATTGAGGAAAGAGTCATGCTACATGTACACTTGATGTTATGGATGCTTATAAGAATACCAATTATGTGTTAAGTTAAAAATCTGATTATCAATTGGGAAAAAAGTATATTTAGGTGTGTGTAACCTCATCAAAAATAGCAAAGTGATCCTACTAAAACTAAGATTCCTAGATGATTAAAGACGGACAAGAGATATGTTAGAAATGCAAAGTCTTTTAGGTTTTGCCTATTAATATCACAAGTATATTCAAAATTTTTGTTAGATGGTGGATATGTTGATTCACTTAAATAAGAAAAATTGGCAATCTTAATACATGGGGAATGGTATAAAGGGATCTTATGAAATGAAGAAAAGGATTAGCTGATGCTAGTTATTACTTCTTTTATAGAATGTACAAAATTGTTCTATGCATCTATGCTTGATTAAATTATAAGAAAGGGATTATAAATACCTAAAAGAGTTTAAATCATGAAAGCAGAATTCTCCCATTAAGGACATATGACTTGTCACTTTAGGTTTCTCCACTAAAATAAAATAAATCTTGTGGACTCATGGAATTTCTTGGAAAATATAGATTATATTATGTTATCTAGTATAAACATTTGAACTAAAAGAATGAGGAGAAATGAAATTATATGTCCAACTTGTGAATGTGAAGTTCCATTTGGAATCAAGATATTACGAAGCACTTCATTTCGTGAGAGGGAATAGAACTTGATCAAACCAAAGTCAGGACCATAGTAAGCTGAAGAAGATTGAAGAATATATTCAGAATAAAGGTTTCTTAGGCTATGACAAATCAAGTTAAATATGAACTTCCTAAAGTCGTAGATATACTAGTTGAAATAGTTGAAAATGGGCTGATCTTTGAATGAATGAAGATGTGTAGAGAATTTTGTGAATTAAAGAGATAGATTAATCTTAGTACTAGTTTTCCCCTTCTTTGGGAAACTATCAAGTATGCCCATACCTTGAAATAAATATGGGGTCATGAGGGAATAATCTCACATACATTGAGAACAGTTGAGAGATAGGAACAAATGATCTTGCTAGGTATGGGATACAGAAGGCAACTCTAAATACATGATGAATATGAAATGATCAAGTAAGAGTGAGTAAATGAAAAAACTCACGACAGTGATTTTAATGCAGAGAGTTTCCACTTTTCTATGATAAAGTAAAAGTTACTTGAGATTGAAGAAAAGAAGATGTGGAACCAATTAGATTAAAAGAGATAGGAATCCACAAAAAAATTATTCTTGAGAATAGTAAGATGGTAAGTGATGACACTACAGGATCTTTTATATTTCAAAAAAGAATATGGAGATCAGATTCTCTTAGCAAGGGTGTAACATCTCGGATTTTGAATTGGATGATAAAATTAAAATAACATAAATATTAAAAGTTAAAGGACAAAATATTTATTAAATTTGGGACTCAACTACATCAAATAAAAACTATTAGGGTTAATGTGAGCAAGCTTAAAGTTTAAAGGCTTCAAAATAATTGAATTTGGACTTAATTTCCCAAAAATAAAAATATTACGGGCTAATGTGCAAGAATTAAAACTTGAAGGGTTTAATTGAAACTTAGGGGCCAAAATGAACGACGGTAAGATGTTCAACAGTTAAAATTTTGAGGGCTAAATTGAAGTTGGAAAATATTTTTATATGTATAGATTAAGGGCAAATTTTTATTAAATTCTAAAAAATCAACCCCAACCTTAACCAATGGTGAATCACCAAAAATCAACTTCGAAACTCTAAACTAAAACCATAGTTAGCTTTCTTTAGTTGGGAGGAGCACAACCATACTAATATTGAAAAAAAAAAAAAAACCACCGAACTCATCGAAAAATGATGGGCAGCAAGGGTGGTGGCTCTCTGAATCCTGGCATTAGATTTCAATTGGGCTTGGGTAGGCATTGGTATAAGCTTAAGGGCAAGGTAGTGATGGTGTTAATTTAGCATTTCAGTAGCTAGTGGTGAAAGAACAAGGGCGATGGTACTGCAGTGTGGCTAGGGTTGTGCCACTTGTTTGAACAGCCAATTTATAGCCTAAATGATCGAGTTTCTTGAAATTAATATGGGGCTTTGGTTTATCTCATTGAGGCGCACTTTTGGGTGGTGGTGGCTTTATCTCCAGTAACAGAGCTGTATGTCACTCCCCAACTGAGGACATGTAAAGAAGTAGGATGAAAGAGGTTAACACTAATCTTGTAGAAACTTGTAGGAATTTTGTAGGACTTGTATAGAAGTTTCTAGATTAGGTTTCTAGAAAACTTTGGAGTAGTTTTCGAAAAATTATAGAGTAGGAAAAGTTTTAGATTTGTAATGTAGACCATAAGATTGAGTCCATCTCCACCATTGATTTGGGAGTAGACTTGTATGAGTAGGCTAGGAGTTCATTTGTAACAAAGTAAGCAGAAAGTAAGATGTAGAAGGAAAAAAGAAGCAGAAGTGTAAGCAAAGCACAAACAAAGTAATACAAAGCCTCTTTGAGTTTCTCTTAACTCTCTCGTGTTTTAAACACTTGGCTAACTCATTTAGCACACACTCACTTGAGAATTTGAAAATAGGGTGAGGCTGACTTAGCTAGTGTCACAAGAGGTGAACGAGGAGCTAACCATTGCATGACAGCTTATGAGGGATAAGTGCTTATGAGGGACAAGTTTATGACAGGCAGTATCAAAGCTCGATTGGCCATGGTGCTATTAAACTAAGATGGCTAATGACAACATTTCAGTCATAATTAAGAAGAGAGATAGGGAGAATGTGCTGACCCACAACAAAAAGAAGCAGTGTGACCAGAGAATGTGCTGTTAGCGAGTTAAATGAGAGGCTGGAATAGGTTGAGCACACCATTGAGATATTGGAGGAGTGTGTACTCGAATAGCTTGACACGTTTAAGAGAGACCTTCAGACTTGCTTTGATGCCGACACTCTAACTAAAGAACTTGTGGCATGGATAGAGGTTAAGGTGGATGAACGTTTAGTCTATATGGATGAGGAGATCTGAGGCAACATACAAACACTCCAAATAAGTATCGAGGGGATGCATAAGGAGATCATATTATATTAACGGGTTGTGGCTAGTAGAGCTACCACTTCAGGGATTGTTACTATGAGAGGGACCATCTAAAGTCCAAGATGTTTGATAGAAAAATGGACATGCAAGAGGTTGAGAACTTCTTATGGCAAATGGAGATGTACTTTGATAGCCTAGGTCTTACCGATGAACCAACAAAGGTATGGATAGCTTTTCTCTACCTAACCGGCATAGCTACATTATGGTGGCATAGGAAACAAGCCAATGTGGAATGAGGGGCGAGTCAGCTTGATAATTGGGAAGACTTCAAAAGGGAGTTGAAGAAGTACTTCCACCCAGAAAATGTCGCGTATGAAGCAAGAAAGGAGTTGTGTGAGCTAAAGCAATGAATGACCATTCCCAAGTATTTGAAGGAGTTCATGACACTCATGCTCTAAATACCCAATATGGTGGAGAAAGATTTGATGTTCTACTTCATTGATAGTCTCCAAGATTGGGCAAGATAAAAAGTGCAACAGAGGAGTGTGATGACACTAGATGAGGCCATTACTGCGGTCAAGTCACTTATTGAGTATCAAAGGAATTCCAGCTCTGACAAATTAAAGAATGAGAAAAGTAACTCGGCTAAAAATAGGTGACAGAAGAAGGACCACAAGGGTGGCCATGACAAGCCCTTGTCTGGACGAAAGGACTATGAGGACAAAAAGAAGGCATTTTTGCCAAAGGATAGTTGCTATGTGCGCAAGGGGCCACACTCGATGAAGGATTGCTCAAAGTTGGGTTTCTTATTAGCTATTTTTTAGTGGGATAAGGCAGTGACGAGTAGCCTAGCACTAGGTGTAAGCTATATTGGATCACTACAGTTGCTGAATGCCCTTAATGCCATGATAGTACCCATGATATTGGGTAAGAGGTTGTTATATGTGGAAGCTAGCATCAATGGCAAGCCTGCTAAGGTAATGGTGGACACGAGGGAAACCCACAACTTTAATAAAGAGCAAGAGGTGAAACGATTGAGCATGCACATCGTGAAGGGGGACTATTGGTTTATGATGGTGAGCGTGAGTGCTAAACAACTCAATGGGGCTGCTAAGTATGGAGACATAAAGTTAGGCACTTAGAAAAGTTAAGTGGACTTCTTGGTGGCACCAATGGATGACTTCAAAGTTGTGCTTAGAATGCACTTCTTGCGTAAAGTAATCGTTATCTTTATGCCATACTTTAACTTACTATGCATCTTGGATAGGGAGGGGATATGCATGGTACCCGCAACAAGTGCACCTAGGAAGAATATCGAGACACCATACTACAGAACGACCCCTCGAACAGCCACCAGTCATACTCCCTACAGTCTGGTCTAT
>JACGDI010005772.1:1124402-1146082 GCA_014898725.1 Jacaranda copaia
TTTTTGCAGCATCAAGGACCATAACAAATTTTTTCAAATTTAATTAACCAAAAGCAGCTATAAAATTTCAAGCTATCGATCATAATAAAACATAATATACATATGATGGTTCAACCCCTGAATACCTAACAAAATTATACAAGCCTCAGATCCTAACTAAAAATTTTGACATATCACAACATCTCTATTCCAAACTTAGCATTCAAGAGATCTTAAACTTACGCATAAGCACCTATTCAATTACAGATTTCATCTCTTCTTTAGTCCAAGCTAAAGATCCATGCTTGCCACTTATCCTATTTGAGAAAAATGAATAGTAGGAGTGGTAAGTCTAAAGGATTTAGTGAGGGATATTCTTAATAAGAAATAATGGGGGTTTGTTGGGGGAAAATCCACCTAACAAATCATCAATTTATATTCAAAATAGAAATATGTTAAGAACAAGCAAGAACAATCACTAACAAGTTCGGTATGTGGACAATGACAAGTCTAAGAACAAACAATATCAAATTCAATACTTTTAATAGGTACTAACTCAGGGTTGTAATTGTTGGCTCGAACAGCTCGGGATCATCTCAACCAATTCTGCTAGGGAGGTATAGAGCGTCTCAACCGATTATAGTTAGGAGGAAATACAGATAGCTCGTTTGGCACATATAATAGTTCGATGTAGACCAAGAAGCTATACCATCCTTATTTCTCCAAGAGCAAACAAAAACAGTCAAAGTACGAGCAAAATAGAACAAACTCGATTATAATATGCAGTCCAACAAATTAGAACAAACCTATATTTCGAAATCTCCTTATACCAATCAAACAAATACTCCCAAAGCGTGATAGCTTGGCAAATAATTGGTGTGCCCATACGAACTATATCTCACACTGCGAATACCTATGTAGGCTACTTAGCATATTATTGATACCTAAGCGGATTGCTTAACATATCATGGACACCTAGACGAACTACAAAGTGTGTCCTATGTATCCCAACATTCCACATAGGATTGGTGCTTAGCCCACGTACAATTCTCCAAATGAGTACAACAAGTATAACATACACAAACAAGCAATTGGTTGCTAACAAGGCAAAATAAAGACTAGCAAGTACAGATAAGCCAACTGGTCAAATAACAAGTACAAATACATGAGTATGCCGACAAGGCATCTAACAACAAGTCCAAGACAGATAACAATCAAGATAAGTACCAAAAATAATAGGAGTTTTAGGTGCTAGAATAGATAGAAAACAAAATTGATATAAGAGATACTCTAACAGGGTATTCAAATCAGATAACAGATAATAGATAACTAACAAATTTCGATAACAATTTAGAGTACAATTTAGAAATAGTAAAACCCATGCAGGGGGTTATCACAATTAACAAATAGAGAGAAAAGTGCTAGATTGGCAGACCTTCATAGGAATTTCCAACAAATACGAGTAAGCTTAACAAAACAATAATCCAAGTGGAAAAAATCTTCACAGGGTGCAACAATTTAAGAGTAAGTTAAACAAAGTGAAAACCTAGAATGGGAGACCCTTACCTTTGTAGTGTTAGAAACTGCAATCACTGTCAGCAGTCTGCTGGCACTTGGGTTCCAATTCCACGTCACCTAATCCAAAAGAGTATATTTACAATTAAATCCACATTTAACCTTAGATCTTACTAATATACTTATCAATATTCCAAAACCACTAATCATCCTCTTAACACAACACTTATAGAGCTTAGGTGGCGCTATCAATACAAATCTACTAACTAAACCACTAATATAGAAATAGTCATGAAATTCGCCTTAATTATTAAAGAAGTATAACTTGGTTCCCATTTACATATTATCATCCCAGAACATCAATAATAATCTAATTATTTCAGTTAACCCACTTCTGCCACTCAAGTCTCAAATTCATAAAATTAGGATTTTCTCTTATTACAATACTCGAAAATTTCCATAATTTCATAAAATAATGCTATCCAATTTTACTAAACTCATGCCGGCATATGCATACTTTGCATCTTAATTCCATATCATCTCAAATCATCCAACTATCATATCTCAAGTTTTAATTTCATAAATCATAGTTAAATAGCCTAATTATCTCAATTAATCCTAACATTACATAATTCTCATCATCCTTATTAAATTCAAATTCGACATCTAGCACAACATGATCAAGTCCATTATGCTTTATAATTTTGATCTAATTAACTAGTTTTTGTATAATAAATAAGCCTCCCGATTTATTCAAATTACATCAGGAATCAAATTGTTCAATTAAGTAGTATTTTACACAGTATTTCTCAATTAAAACCTGAAAACCACGAACCGAGAGCACCACTACAATCGTCAGAATGAGAAGAAAAAATTGGTTGAAAGTTGCAGGACACCGCATCGATCATCACCAGAAAATCTTGCCACCACCACTAAGATGTTCCCTTTTAAGCTCTTAAACCCAACCCCGCACTTGGTTTTCAGTTTCACGGCCTATAGCCATTGGAGTTGAGCCCAACAGCTAAGAAAGGAAACTTCCACCACCGAGCGCCAACCATTCTCTCCCATCGCCACCACTATGCAAAACCCTCATGCAAAGCCACCACTCTATTCCTCTTGCTCAACTCTACCTAATTCTAGCCTCAAACTAGGGTTGGTCACCAAAAAAATTCACAAACCTATCACTCATCTGTGAAGTTACTCTAGGCCACCTTCTTGGTGTCTTGCCGGAGAAGCCTTCCGATCATGCCTAGTGGCGCTGCCAAAGAGCTGGAGTTGAGGGGAGGGTTGTGATCGATTTAGTTTGGTGATAGGTGGCTGCTGGTGGAGGATTTGCCGAGGATGCTAGGTGGTCGGGTGGAGAGAAGAAAGGAGGAAGAAAGGAGAAGAAAAAGAAAAAAAAAATGGAGAAGAAAAGTGAAAGAAGAAGAGAAGAAATCTACCAAGATTTTAAAATTAACTTTTCAAAATTACACATTGGCCCCAAATGTTTACCTCAATCTTCAATTAAGTCCTCTAAAATTCCCACAAACTTCAATTCAACCCCAGACTAAGTGAATGCCTCAATTTTACCCATTTAACGAAGAACAATCACCATGCAGCCCCAAAACCTTCAAATTTAGTCCAAATTAATTTTCTGCAAATTGAAAATTGACCCCTAAACTTTCAAAAATTTTGCAATCAAGTCCTTTTGATTATTTTTTGAGCCCAAAAATCTAATCAATTTACATCTTGAATTCAAAACCCTTATTTCTCAAAATACCAAATTTTAGAGGTGTTCACTAATTAATGTATAATAATTAATTTTTTATATAAACTAATATCAATAATTATGATATTAACTGTTTTTTTTAAATTAAGATACAATTATAATTTCGTAAATAATTAATATTTATTAAAAAATTTATAAAGATATAAATTTTAAAATAAAGCACGAATTGATTTAATTACATATCATTTTATTACAATAATATATCAATTGTCATATATATATATTCACATATATATCATCCAACTATAAGTACCCATACATATATAATATATTACATAAAAAACAAATCACTTTTATCCTAAAAATCAAATAAAAAAGTAATTGATTTGACATTGCTAATAAAATTTGTCTCCTTCTAAAACATAAAGAAACAAACAATTCATTCTCAAATCATTTTCCATATTTCCTCAAAACAAAAGGAAACACTTGACACATTTTTCAAATTTTCTCTCAAAAACCCACTCCTCCAAAATATTTTCTACAAAATGCCCAAAATATAAGAGAACAAGCCCTTAGTGTTGTGATTTTAGCGAATTTATGATTATTTGCCTTTTCACCCATGTGATTTTGATTTTTGACATTGACATACCTTATAACTTGAGGTTTTAAAGAAGAGCCCTTCCCCTAAGTTTTTCAATAAATGAAAGTTTTTTAAAGATATTAGAAAGAGTGAGACCAAATCGTAATTCACCTCATCAATCACACAATGGGTAAAAATTAAAAAAATAATTAGATTTTAAAAGTAATAATTTTTTTTAAAAAAAAAGTAAATAATGATCATTAAAATCTTAGCCATTTTTACTAATATGATTATTTTTTATATGCGTAAAATAAATATATAATTTTGCCATTTCATAAAATGTGTTATGGTGATAAATATATAAGACTAAGATTTAAAGTTATATGGGCTTGTTTAATTATATACCCTATAGAATATGAATTGCTGTATTTGTCGCAAATAATGATGCATTTGAAAATTGCTATTTTAATTTCATTTTTTTCTATTGTGATCATACTATTGAATTATATAGAATACTATTTATGGTTAAAATTGGGTTTCTCACTTTATTTTAAGATAATGCAATGGTAAACTTGTGAATAATAAAATCAGTCTTACCCTTAAGTGTTAAGGGAACCTTAAAATTCAATACTATAAAATATATCATATAGGTACCGTAAATAGCTACTCACTTTATAAATAGTATAGATAGTATAAATGTTATCTTATGACACAGTTATTGACTTTTAGTAGCGTCAAAGTCAAATTTTGTAAAAAATTATATCATTTATTTTATATTTGGAATTTATAATTATTTTTTCACTGTTGAATAATGAGATATATTATAAATTTTGACAAACACAATTTTGCTTTTCAATATATTTGAAGTTATTGTTTCTGATTTTCTTTTGGAAAAAAAAAAGTTTCAAAAGCTATGACTAAATTGATATTAAGTTGGCATTCCTAGGTGTCTTTATATTCGGAAAATGATTAGCGCCTGACACTTGATTTTATTTCAAGATATTCAATATAAATTAAAGCTTTAAATTATATGCACTTAATTTTAGATAATTAATTTGTTAATATTGCACAAAGTCCAAGATGAATTTTTGATTTTGAAATTACTAATAATAAACAAATATGAGACTTTGATAAAAATAAAAAATAAAAAATAATAAGGTTTTTTTATTATTAATTCAAAATTAATTTTATTGAATTTGTTAAATTTTACTTAAATTTCTTGAAGGTACCCATTTTGAACCGACCCTAAACTCATTTTGAACCTAAAGTTTGTTCAACCCCTTTTAAACCCAATATGTTCAAATCCATTTCTAAAATATTGAGCCCAACCCAATCCAAAATTATGGGGCTGATTGAGCCCATCAACTCTAGCCCAAATTGACACCTTTAATTATATATCTATATAATGAATGCATGCTAAACATGATCTGATTATTTAACACACACTTAAAAAAGACGGTTGTAACAGATGTTTTGGGCCATGATTGCTGTGAAAACGGTTGCCATGGCCGCTATTTTGGCCATAGCAGAAACGATAGCTATGGCCGATTCACGTTGGTGGCTTAGGCCTCCATTCTCGTGGGCAGCCTGGCCGTCGTTCGGCTAGCAGCCAGGCGGTGGGCCCGGGGTGAGGAGTTGGGCAGTGGGATAGGACTGGGATGGGGGCAGGGGATTATATATATACGTATATATATTTATATATTAAGGAATTGAATATATTTATGAATATTTTTATATAAATATATTTATATATTTATGTAGGGTTAATTGTAATTATCCCTTGTGATTGTCAAAATAGGCAAAATACTTCATTGTGAAAAAATATATACAAAACCCATCTTTTGTTTTTTAAAACCATGCGCACCGCGCTCTTCCTCCTTATTTGTTGTCAATTTAATCTTATTTTAACATGTAAAGGCTAATTTACCCTTAATTATTTTTCATATTTTTAATTCAATAGAAATAAAAATATATATCCAATTACACACATTTGCGTGTGAGTTACACCACAGCTTCTAAAGGTATTCACTGCGTGATTTTCAAAAATATAAGAAGTTGTTTGTATGTTCCCCTAAAAGGAATGTTTTGCCTATTTTGATGATCACAAGGGACTTAATTGTGATTTACCCCCATTTATGTACATATAAATATATAAAACTATATAAATAAATAAAAATATATTTTTTTAAAAATTTAACAATAGAAAATTGGTGTGAAGGAGATGAAAGAATATATATATATATGAAACTAGCAATTTGGCATATTTAATGCATATGCTAAAAAAAATTTATAGTATTTTTTATATGATATTATATTTACTTTTTATATAATGTAATTTTGTTTTAATAATTCAATATATTTATTTATTTTTTTGCAAATATAAATTAAAAGATTGTGATAAAATGGCAATTCCGGGCATAAAATAGATGAATTATAAATATTATATGTTTATATTTATATATTACATATATAAATACGAAGATATATCAATGTGTTAGTAGGTATATATTACATATAAATATAAATATATGCATTTATTTATTATATATTTATGTATAAATATATATAAAAACAAACAAACAAACAAATAAATAAATTAGAAAAATGAAAATACAAAAAAAAATATTTTTTAAAAATAAAAAAATTAGTGTGAAAGAGGATATTTAAAATATATCTTAATAGGTGTCATTATTTTATTGGTGGTCAAGAGAATCCCTTTGCATTAATCTCACATAAGAGTTGTACAAGTCAAGTAGTAAATATGTGGAACTTGTTTAACAAGTGATTGGTTATAATTAATGGACAATATTGATTGATTGAAATGTATCACAAGGGCCAAATTTACTATGCCTAATATTAGTCACCTATGATTCGATTCTTGACTGATGCTAGACTTTCCCTAATTACCTAAGTATATGAATTGAGACATGTTTCAGTATTTTTTCAAGTCTCGCTTTTCACTTAAATTGCAAGGTTAGATGAAAGGCAAAACACCATATTTTAACTGTGACAACAATTATTATTATATAAGCCATAGTCTTCTGCATGCAATACTTTAATTTTTTTTCAATCCGTGAACATAATTTTTCATTTAAATCGAACTTTAGTTAAAGATGATAATTTGATTAATCTATGAGCGACATCACAAATCGAGGATACTGCAATTATTGTTTTAATAGAACTTAATTGAATAAATTTTAACCATATTTGCCTTAAATGGTAAAAAGTCCCAAGGATGGAAATGTGATCATCTGAAGTTGGCATTTTAATAATTGATTTAGAAAAGTTCATATTCCATTAGACCTTCCTCTTTCAAGTTTCAATCAACTTCTCAGTTCAATAAGAATAAACTAAGAAAATGTATTCTCTCTTAATGTAAAAATATTGTTACGCTCTTTATTGTTTAAAGTTTTCCACAAATTTAGCAAATATAAAACTCAGTGTTTACCTTATTCCTTTGTCCATCCAAAACTTTTACCACAGAAGAGTTCAAACTTTACAACCTTCCTACATGATAGTGCACTACCTAAAAACATTAATAGAGCTATGAATATAAATATATACCTACAAACACACACACACGGACATCATATATATATATATATATATGAAGGAACATTCAGGAATATTTACGAGTCAAATTATTCAATTCTCGATCAATTAATGAATTATATAATTAAAAATTGTTCTACTAAAAATATTCTTGTTATTGTTTTAACTCATATTTTCGAAAAAGTAGATCACCTCTAATAGTTTCAAATGAAAAACACACACACACACACTACAATAAAACTATATAATTAGAGGCAAATATATAAAGGCATATTTCAAATCAATCACCAATAATAATTTAAATAGGTAATTTAATATTAATTGCCTTTATAAACTATTTGGAGGTTTATGTATTGAGGTACATAATGGAATAACTCATAAATGATGGTAAAATAGTATCTAAAAAATAAAAAAATGCCTCTATTATTTTATATACAGGCAATTTATAAAATGGTCATTGTATAATTCGTGACCACAACTATGAAAGCTATTTGTCCAAATGCCTCCATATGTATTAGAGGCAACTTTCAACCTTTTAAAGACAAAAGGAATAGCTTCAAGAGCTCTCTTTTGTTGTAGTGACATACGCATTAAAATAGAAAGGATTGTTACTTCAAAGAATGAAAGCATTGTTTTACTCTTTCGTATACTGAGGAATTCACTTAAAACAAAAAAGAAGAAGAAGAAGAAGAAGAAAGTAAAAATGAACACTACGGAAGGATCCAAAAACAAATTTATGTTGCTGATTGATTGAAAACATCAATTTATATGTAATTGATACTGCTTGGAAGTGTAGCAAGGTACTTTTTGAGAAACAATAGAGTATCAGTTCATCTTCTAAGAAACACACACAAGTAGATATACTTTTTTAGAAAGTTCTCTATTCGGAAAAATTTTACAAATAATTTTTTATGTCACATTTCTCTCTGAGAATTGGTATCTATAGCTAGATTTAGTCTTGATAGGCTTAAGCGCACTAGGTTTTTTCACCCTTTTCATGGGCTTGGCTTGTCCTTAAGGCTTTCCAGCTTATTTAGTTAATTAATTAATTTTAGGGTTGAATCATTAGTTTTAGTCAAATTATCAAAATGTTCTTAGGTCTAATTTTAATCATCATTACGCCCCCCTATTTTCGATAGAAAATTGCTAATTTTACATCAAAAATATAATCTAAGTTTAATTTATTAAATTTATTTTAAGTTAATTTGAGTTATTATTTTAGACTTAGAAGTTTGTGGATTCTCAACTTTTATCCAAGTTGAGTTTGAGTAGGCTTCAAAATCTTTGAGTCTTCTCAAAAGTGCTCCATACAAGTGACTTTCGTTTGCTCCTAGGGAGTCAGCAAAATAAATAAAAAAGAGGAATTTCACCTTGGCTAAGGAAGGAAAGAAGAGAAGACAACTCTATTAAGAGTGTTAAGTTGAGTCCTCAAGGTAAAGTCTTTTTTATACTTTCCACTCTTCGACTTATTTCTTTCTTTTTGGTTCATTCATTTGTACATTCTACCAAAACTTCTTTAGAGTTAGCGAGCACTTTAAGGTCCTTAATGAAGTCAAAGAATGTTTAATTCTATCTATTAATTGAGTTTAGGAAAGAAGCCCTTAGCACATCAGTTGAATGGAGGCAAAGAAGAAGTCAACTTTGAGAGTTCATAATAGACCGACTAACTACAAGTGGTAGTGGTGCCAAGCACCCATGATAGCTTGTGTGATGCCTAGTTGGGCCGTATATAGAGCACTTACCTTGGGTGCCAACAAAGGTCCCATCTTAGGAGTCTGCACTGCAGCTGTCTCGGGTGCCAATGCAACTCTCAAAGTTGTCGTCCACAAGGCTTTGGCCTTTGGTAGGCTCCCGGAACAGCTTGTGTTCTAGCACCCATAGCACTCTTAGTCTCATTTGTTGTATGAGCTATTGTTCTCGCGGTGTCGCAACATATCCTGATTCCCATCTTAGGATGCAGTCAATCCAAGCTTTAGGAAATTTTGAGGAATTTCCTGATTAGAGTGAAACTAAGGAATTGCTTCATGGTCTAGTTTTGATTCCAAAGAGGAGGGTTTTAGAAATTAGATGCTTACTTGAGCCAAAAAGGTTAGATATTTTAAGATTAAAAGTATGATTTTAGCGAATTCAAGTTTATCTTTCCTTCTCATCAAGACAACTTGATTTGCCTCCTAGAGGGTACTTCATAGTTTTTAGTAGTTACTTCACTTCTCTCTCCCTCCTAACCCTCTTTTGTGGGGTTCAGATGGGGTTTGAGTGAGTTGCATTTGCCAATATCTTTAACTAGCTACCACACTTTATTTGGAGTGCACAAGGTATCAAATGAAACCTCTTTCCATCCTTTCCCTAAGCTAAACAACAAGTTTTTGTGTGAGTTACTTTTGCTCAGAGATCATTGGAAGGACAAATTGTTCGCAAATGAAGTAGTCCCCCTTTTTTTGCTTCATTTTAGTCAAGTTTATTAGGATCTTTGCACAAATTTCACTAGAGTGTGGTTGTTTGATTCTCATTTTGATGTTACTTGCATGTTTCTCGCAGGTATTTAGCATATTTTGTCTTTTGAGTCATGGTTCTTGTGCATTATGTGTATAATAACTTGGTTCTTTTTCTCTATGTTAGTAGGAAATATGTTAACTTTGCTAAAATTCATGCTTAAAGAGCAGCAAAATGAGGGGTAGCTAAAAAATATATGACTAGCAACGTTAGAGAGAGATGTTACCAAGTAGGCTTACCCTAGCTGCTTGAGTTAGTGACTGAGCAAGGTGTGTACCTTATCATCCCTAGTAGCATGAGCTTTTGCTACAAGTGATGAGATTGAGGTGTTGTCTTCTATTCATTCAGGAAAATGTACTCGTTAATCTATGACTTGTTTGCAATTTACTTACCCTTTTCGTATTGGCGAAAAGAAATGACTCTTTCGCTATGATCTATGGTGGAGTTGTGAGGTGGATTCCTATTAGGATAATGATATGAGTACTTTTAGTGTTGATTACATACGAGTATGGTAAGCAAGTATGAATAAGAGAAGTTGGAGTCATTCTCCTCTTCTTAGTTAACTAAGATAGTTGCTGGCAATTTTGCCTAAGTATGAGCTTGCTTCATTATTTTGATTTATTGTTATAGTTTTTCCTCTTCATTACTCCATAGCTATTACTTATTCTTACATGTTTACACTTTGAATGTAAGGGTGGGACTTAGTTTAGTAGATGTCCCGCTGAGTAAAGGGAGCTCTGTCCACAATAAAACGTCTTAAGGAAGAAGCTGCTAGAGTAGTTAAGCAACATAGCCAGAAAGAGTAGGAATTAGCTCAGTTACTTAAAGAGAATGAGTGCTTGAAGGTAAATTATGTGAAGGAGGTGTAGAGTGGAAAAAAATAGGAGTTCTAATGCTGGGAAGACCTTTAGTAATGCTACCACAAGGGAGACATCAAGGAATTTAAAGGTTTGACTAGTTTTATGATGTGATTGAAGTGGAGGAAATAGTGATTTATGTGCAAACTATTTAGAGTCGTTGTTGCATTCTAAGTGAGATCGAGTAATACCCTGAAGAGGTTTTATTGATGCTAGATCCTACCAACTAGGTCAACTTTACAATTAGAGAGTTTGAGAAGGGCCACAACAATAGAGCAAGGGTTACAATACAAGATCCCACCAAAATAACTTTGTAGGAATAAAGACATATAGTTAGGATGTCTTGGTATTTTTCTTATTTGATTGCAATAATTTTTTTTTGTTTAAGTGTATTTTGCATTCAAGTAAACACATGGTTAATTGTATGACTTATTGACATTTATACTCTGAGAATTGAAGAATGAGATATATGAAGACATTATCATAAATGTTAGAAAAAAATGGTTCATGATCATTCAAGCAAGACATTAGATATGGGTGCATGTGCAAAGTGTCAAGATTGGGTGTCAACATATGCATGGGCATTTTGTTGGGGTCTCCACAAGACGCCTGGCCGGACGTCTAAGTCTTGAGCACTGGGTGCCCCTCGTTAGGGCACCCCCCTTTATTAGATTTCTCGAGTATTTGTTGGGCTTCCAATGCTAGGGCACCATGGGGCGCTTGAGTGCCTACTGGGTTCTTGGCTTGGGGCAGCAATGTTTTTCTTCTTTTTTCTTGAGTTTATTTCATTCACATGATATTTTTTTGAATTTGTGATACTGCAGTACCTTTGATGGTTGTTTTAGGACTTAGAGAATTTTAGGTAACGAAGCACAATGGGTACTTTAGGGTGTTCATGAAGTTGGATGATTGTAAGCATAGTGTGTGATAAAACTATGTTAAAGTAGCATAGAGCCCTCTTATTGGCATCTTTGTTGGTTCACCTTGTATGAAGTAAAGTTCTCCAAAAGAGAAATGTTGTTATTTCTACACTCAAGTTAAGCATAGATTGAGTGCTGAGTTAAGAATAAACGTATTTATGGATTTTCTAATAAGTTTCATAATAAGTGCATGGCAATGTGTGAAGTCATTGAATTTAGAGATTTTTCTTTGAATATTTTATTAAGCATTGCCATCTTTCTCTTTATGAGGATTTGACGAGGACTTCCTTTAATTGATGACGTAGGTGTCTTCCAAGATGTTCCTTTGTGAATATGTTTACAGTGATAGCCATATACTTCCAAAGAGAATAGATGGTAGACTTTTTCAAAAAGTGCCACATAATTTCAAAGTGAACCAATAGTTAACATTTTTAAGACACCATATACTCTTGAGGGGCATTGATAATAGATTTTTTTAGGAAGCCACATACTCCTAAAAGGAGCTAATAATGGACCTTTTTAGAATGCCACGTACTCTTGAAGGGAGCTAATAGTAGACTTTAGAGGGTGACTACTATGTACCTCCATAGAAGGTAATAGTGGGATTACTTTAGCAACCATGTACACTAGGGGAAGCGTTTATAGAGGGTTTATGCCTTGCGACTGCCATATACTCCTTCCACTTCTCAAAGAGTAGGCTAATGTCTTTAGCTGCCTCCTAGATAGTCCTTATAAGTTTTGCAAAGTTCAAACTCATAGACAAGGCATATTATGAAGAATGTGAAAAAGTTTGCATTAATTAGGAAAATATAAATGAAGGGCTAACTTCGTTCCCAAATGGCCTAGCATTATTCAAAAGAAAACTAAGGAAGGAAACTAAAGTAAACAAGCTAAGCTACTTCTCATTATGAGGTGTTGTCAACAATGCTCTTTTATTGCCACTATGAGATGTGCATAGTTCTCTGATGTCTGCATCCAGCAACACCCTTTTGCCTTTATCTTGTCTCCTTTAGGGATCTTTCACTTAACCTATCTAAGAGATGGGCAACTTCATGCTTCTCAAGGTATTAAGGTAACATTCTTTAGCTGTTTTCAAATCACCCATCACTTCACTAACTTTGCTTGGTATAGGAAACTTCCTCTTCAAGTGGTATATAGAAATCACAGCTTGGAATAGGTTTAGGGTTAGCCTCGCTAAGATTGTATTTTATGTGGAAAGAGTCTTCACCATCAAGAATCTTACCATCTTTGTCATTCCCTTTGGATAAGTGCCTAAGAAAAGAGAAAGCGATATTTCTCTGAGCGCTTCCACGGTATTTCTAGTAAACCCCACTAAAGATGTGTTGATCTTCTATAGTTGAGCATTAAACACTACAAATTGGAGGAATATAATATGATATCTACATAGTTATCACCGTGCACCAATATCTTCTTGACCTAAAAATTACTAAGTGATGCGAAGATCACCAAGGCATCATTGTGTCCCCCTTTTCCATAGTCTGTGTTATATTCTCCAAAAGTGATGCAAGGTATTAAGGGGTGCACTTCAAATACATCAGAATAAGGTAGCAACATGAGCTTATGTTTGCCTAGTTGCTTGCTCTAAGTACTTTCCTTGCATTTGAGGAGTCTTCTCTATATGGCCTTCTAGATATCACTAAGATAACTATTGCTCAAGAGTGATTGTCAAGGTCACTTTGGCGCTAATGCTCCTTGGGATTAGGTTGGTCACCTAATTTTTGCTTGTAGCTCTCGCTCTCTTCTCCAAGTTTATTTTTCATTGGGCTAGACATCTTTTGAGCTACTATTCCTTGAGGTATCTTTTCTAAATTAGTTTCTCAATTTCATCCTTCAAATATTGGCACTCCTCCATGGTATGTCAACCTACACTGTGGAAGCAATGCTACTTATTTGGTTTGGGCTTGTCAGGATTTGATGGGGTCATCTACGACAATTGCTAAATAAGACCATATTATAATGCAATAGTTAAATTTTTTGTCTGGGACATGATGAAGGATGTGTGCATAGTAAGAGTACAAGGAGGGCTACACCTTTGGTCTTCTTGCAGTTTGGTGTGGTTCTCTACCTTATTATACGCCTTTCACTTAGGGGTTTCTTGAGAGATTTCCATGTCCTCTATGCAAATAAATTTCTCAATGCGCATTAGGAGCTCTTTCGGTAAGGTAAATAGCTTTTGAACAATTAACTATTAGAACTTAATGCTTCAGGTTTTACTAAATGATGCTAGAGAAAAGCTCCTGGTTGACATGTGGGGTCTCATGGACAACTTGCACAAAGCAGTTGAGGTAGGTCCCCAAAGATTCTCCATCTTGTTGCTTGATGGTTAATAGATATAATGTATCTTGAGGTACTTGTGGGTGATGGAGTAGTATCAAATGAAGAGTTGTGTTAGTACCTCCCATCCAATCATGAAGCCTGCTAGCATCTGGTCGAACCACATCAAAATTCCGTTCATGAGGGTGATACGGAAGAGCTTGTAGTATACAGCCTCACTTAGGTTTTACAGCTGAATCTTTACTAAGAAGTTATCCAAATACTCTTAAGGATGTGCAGTACCATCAAACTCCTACAACTTGGTTATCTTTATTTGATAGGAAAGTACCTCTGCTAGGATAACAAGAGAGAAAGGACTATGCCTTAGGAAAGTAATGGCCAGTGATTGGTATTGGCTCCCTATTTTTCTAGATTGTTACAGAACTAAGGAATGTGTCTAGACTCCTATATGCTCTTGGTATATGCTGATTTGACATGCTTGAAGTGAAGAGTAAGTGTTTGCTCGATAAGGTAAAGAAGGGGGAGCGACATTACACCATAAGTTTGCTCTTCACTTGGATCTTTTTGAGGATGACGAAGCCCCTCTACTTTTATAGGAGGATTGTTGCGGCTCTTGAGGGTAATGCTTATTGGAATATTGGGCAACCGCTTTAGCTGCCGCCTAAGCAATAAAGCTCTCTAGCAATGTTTTCCATACTTCTTACATGACAAATAAGAATGGTTCTCTAAGAGAAGAAACTTATTGTGTGGGTACCTCCTAGGTATTGACTATTTGTTAAGAGTATGGTCTAGCACTAGACCAGGTGGTATTTCTTGCTGGTGATTCTCCACATTCTCTGATACTGGGGTCACTGATTATTAGATTCACTAGCTCTTGACCTCGCTTGTATTTTAGGAATTTTTTTCTTCTTTCTTTGAATTTTTCAAAACAACGTCAAAATGATGCTACTTGGAAGTGAGTGAGGTGCTTTTCAAAAAAAACAAAGTGTCACTTCATCTTCTTAAGAACGTACACTGGGAGATTTGCTCTTTCCTAGAGTTCTTTCATTCTAAAAAATTTTACAAATGATTTTTTGTGTCTCATTTTTTTTCGGGACTTGGTATTTATTGGTTTAGTCTTAATGGGTTAGGCCCATTAGGGTTTTTCTAGCCTCTTTATGGACTTGGCTTATCATTTGAGCTCTCTGGCTTATTTACTTAGTTGATTAATTTTAGGGTTGATTCATTATTTTATTCAAATTGCTAAAATATATTTCCTTAGATCTAATCTTAGTCACATAAGCAATACTAGTTTATGCACTCTCTTCTATTGGGAAACCTGTCTGAAACTTGTTTTTATAAATCATCAATTTGTTGGAACTACTTTGTTTATATTAATGGAAAATAAACAAGAGAAATAACAAAGTCATACTACTTCTATGATTATGCTAGTTATTATTTATGATTATGATGTTAAAAACGCAACCCTAAGCTAACTACGAATAATCTTACAAGAAAATACATCTGCATCAAGGATAAGAAACACAATGATGCTAGGCCCAGAAAATTACAATTGTTCAGATGCAAATCCATATTAATTACCCCAACTCAACCTACAAAACCCCAATAAGATGTGGGATTAACAGGCTGAATAAGACTACCTAGAACCTAGATACACATAATAATTATATGGTATACATATAATTACAAGAATTAATGATCTAATGTATCTGAAACTACTTCATTATAATTCTAGCTGGAAGTAGACCTTCAGAAACATTGTCCTCATGACACGCAACGACTTTAACAATGGAACGAGCATTGAGGCTAAACTTTCCCATGGCTTCCACAAATCCCAGACTAAGGACGTGCTGAATCCAACCTTCCACCCTCTCTTTCCCAAATAAATGTGCAGCTGCAAGAAGCTGCTGCATTATATTTGGTTCTATCTCTATCGAGCATTCAGAGCGAACAACGTTGTGCAAACATTCACTCATGTCCTTGAATAGTTTCTCAGAAAGTGAGTCAAAATCAAATGGCTTGAAAACAACTATTTGATCGATTTGTCTCTCAAAATCTTCCATCCATGACCTGGAATTTTCACAACTTGAATCAGAGTCAGACTCCCCAGTGCAACTGATGCATATTTCACTTTCTTCAGCAGGAAGGTTCAAGTCCAGGCATGAGGAGTTTGATGCTATGTGCGCTCTTTTTGTCACCTTCAAGCTCCCACACTGATCATCCGTGCTTCTGCTCCTGCTGACGAGCTTTCTTTTGTTAATCAAAAACTGATCAGAGCACTCTTTCCTTGTGGCATCTGGCTGATGTAAGTCCTCACTCGTGGAATCATCATTAAGATCAAATCTGATCAATATCTGAATTGAACTGCCCTTTGCCTTTGATATATCTTCTTCAGTGTATTTGATTGACTCCTTGCCACTGGACATACTTTGGCTACCTTCTGTGAATGTTGTAGTTCCCAGAAAGATACAATTGCTAATGTTCACTTCTCTTCCACGCAAGTCTGTGAATCTACCAGTCTTCACAGCCTGAGACAAGCTATTCTGAACCACGAGATCAGCCTTGTCAATGTTTTCGAGGAAGACAATGGATGGCTTTTTGCTCAGCTTTTCTACTAAGTAATCAACAACTGTCCCTCTCATTGTCAAGTCATATTTATTTCTCACTTGGGAGTTGAATAGAGCATCTGTATGAGTCATCTCATTCTGGAAACTTAGGTCCACATAGATAAGACTTTCTGTGTTTCCAAACATTACCTCCGCTAGAGCCAGAGCTAGTTTTTTCTTGCTCAATCTATCAGGTCCTCCCAAGTTAATCCATATATTTCTATGGTTATGGAGATCAGTGGTTTTTGTTTGGCATCGAGTTATTGTTTCAATAATGGCACTAATAGCTTCTTCTTGCTGACCAACTCTTTCAACAACAGCTCTATAGAGTAACTTGGTATCTTTCAAATCCAAGTGCACATGGCTGTCACGGTAGAAACATGAAGATGATTGAGATGGACAGTCTGAGATAGAGTGAGTGAATGTGCCTACATTTGTTGACAGGGAGCCTGACAAGTCCTGAACAGGATCCAAATGAGATTGATCCACTGGTTTCTCTGGTTCTCTGCAGGTAGCGGCTGAAATAACCCCCAAACCTAAATCGGTAGTCACTGAAGTAACTGAAGTTGGAGAAGTGCGACCGTCATTTATGCTGACACTCAAAGAATCAAAATGATGAGATTTGTGGCCGCTGGCAGCCTCACCTTTGGTCTCGGAAGGATTTCCACCAGATTTAGATAAAATACTCTGATTGTTGGCTTTTGACAGCATATCCGACGAACTAAGTCCTTTCAATGGAGAAATCTGTTGTAGATCAGTGGACAAGCTTGACAATACATTCTTGTTTCCTTGTTCATTTGATGGTTCATTGGAGTTGTTACTACGGTTGTTGTTTGCATTTTCTTTCCGGTCTTCAGCAACTTGAAACCCCAGAACACGTGGGAATTGATAACTGAATTGGGGATTATATCCTTTGGAGAAAGTTTGATTAAAGTGATGTTGCTGGCAGTTGGTGTCCCATTTCCTCTGGAGCCCCATGATTTTTGCATTCAGTAACAAACTATCATCTTTGCCCTGCACTGAAAAAAATTGAAAATCAAGTTGCCATGACTTGTTACAGAGAAAAGCATACAAAATTTTGGTTTTTCATGCCTTATGGAACGGTAGAAGAAAGTTCCAGATAGAAGAACATGAAGAACAATTCATTTTAAACTGATTACAAGAAAATGGCTTTCAATGAAACGGATCATAGTAAAAAACCTTTATGGAAGAGTAGACACTCTGTGTGCTTGGTTCAGCAGTCTGCAACCAACACGGCAAACTAGATCGATTCTGTTCAGAAACTGAATCACTGAGTCCTCCATTCGAAAGTGCAGCTACTTCTTGTTCGTACTTTTTGTTGCATAGGTGACAGCGGACCACATATTGGCCTGCATTGTTTGGGGGACTTTTCGTCTCAGGTGGCATCGAGAAGAATCCACCCAATGGAACAAAAGACTCCATCAAGCTGCTAGTTTATCATCACATGCCAATGTGAGATCCCATAAATATAATAGGATCAAAATCGTACAAAAGAAAATAGCAACATTTAACCTGAATACATAACTAATCTGGGGATTGCTAAAATACAATATCACGTATTCCTATTTTCTAATTGAGGTTCCAGGATTTGAAATACTTTTTCACCTTCCTAAACAATTCACAAAATCTATCATGTGAAGACTCTGATGCGTAATAAATACAGAAGGATCACACATATAAACTTTTGATTTATTGTTGATGTTTCCAGTGGTAAAGACCAGTCAGAATTCGAAAAACTTCACCAATTGATATGTAGATGCTAAATTTGGCTCATTCAGCATAGTTTTATTGGATTTAGTTCAGCAGAGAACTTATCTGAACCAATTAAGTACAGCTTTTGTCCACGTTTGGGAGAAAGCAAAGAGTATAGAAATGCTTATTTTTCACCTTAAATGTTAAAAGTACTGATAGGGAAAAGCCTGCCTCTGCGAATATATGGAGCCTTCAAATCTGGACAACCGTATAAGCGTAGGTAAGATTCTTTTTGAAGAAGAGTATTGCTTATACACATCCTGAAAGTGACCTGCTGTCATATTTAAATGACATATGAAACTGATTTTAATCTAAACGATTTCACCAATTGATCTTACTTGTTGAGCTAAGTATAACTTATCAGGTGGTCACACACTAATCGTCTCTCCAGATTTAAAAACTAACTTTCTACTATCCCACCAGTCTATCTTTTTTCATTTTTTTGTGACATGTTAGTACCAAAGTGCATATATAAAAGTCTGAAATATTTATAGTCATTTTGTTCGGTAATTTCCTACTAATTTAATCAATATTTCAGATTAAAACTTGCGTAGAGAGCAAGTTCTCATGAACTATGATTGGAAAAAAAATCATATTGCTGTACTTAAAAAGTGTGGATATAAATATCATTAGGAAAAAAAAAACTGATGACAGTAAATTTTAAAATTAAAGTTTCAATGTGACGAAAGCTACAAGTTAATTTCCCAGCAAAGAGTGCAATTTGGAAAGATTTACTGAATCCCAACTTTGTAGTGGACAGCATCTTTCTTTTCAGTGTCACAAAGTGTTTGTTGTGATTGACAGCTCTGGTTAGGTGATAAAAGAATTATTGGCAGCATTCTGTCACTGAAAATGGGCTATGTTTTGGTTAGTAAAGAGTACTAAATTGTCTCTATGTCGACAGGTTTCTTCTGGAGGTGAAATTTTGATGCCGAAAAGATTATGAAATGAAGATGAATGCTACATTATCACGGAGACATATTTCTTTGCTATTATTATTTGAAAATATAGAGAATTGAACTAACTTTCAGCATATAATCACTGGATTATGCCATTTAATTGCGAAGCTTGAGGCAAAAGGAAATCGATAAGCAAGATATCGTACAACTTGATACCCGTTGTGGTTATAACAAGAACCAGCAGTACTCAAGATTGACATCCCCGCCTACCCACTTGGAAAACGCAAGCTTCATTTTGGATAGGGACAAGAAGTTTTGAGATGATGAAAAGGTCAAGTTGGATTCTGCCTCTAACTTTATCAGATGAACCTTAACAAGTTGTGGTTATACATTGGCATGATTAGTGGAACATTCAGGATATGGATCCATGCCACAACGTCTAAGGACATAGACGAAGATAGAAGGTTTTGATCAAGAACTTGGAAGAGGATTCCCAGATTAATGGCACTTGCTTATCTTGATAGGTCAGCAGCAAATTAGGGAGCAAAAGATTGATGTCGAGACAATATTTAGTAAAAAGGTAACAATTTCTAACCAACTATAGCCAGGAAACAGCAATCTGGTAATATGAGTGGATAACAAGTTAATAATAATCACTTAAAACTAATTATCTTCAGTTCAACAGACCTCCAGAAAACAAAAGGGAGTCCAACAGGGGAAAACTGATCTATATAAATGCTCTCATCTCAGATTAATCATAGTTCTAGCAACTGAGTCTGTAGACATTAAATCTAAAAGTGCACCCACGAAATTTATCTAGAAAGAATTAGTTAGCTTCAGGTAGCGAGTTGAAAGAGGAAATTATCACCTAGTAAAAGAAAAATAATATTCATGGCCTATTGGTGATACTGATATTGTTGCCTTGAAGTAGAAACAAGCAAAAATACACACCAGGCATTAAAAAAACTCTCAGGTTGTTGCACAATTTTTCAAGTACATGTAGTGAAAGAGGGAAGCATATCCAAATCATAACTACATGGACACGAGGCACTTCTAAGAATTGATAACTAAAAAGGGATACATAAGTTGAACTTACCTGGATCTGGGATATGATCCTCCCGCAGAAAATTTAATGGAAGTTATGGGCAAAACTTCCAGGTCCCAGTCTTCCTCAATTGTTGGAAACTTGTTCAAAAACTCAGAATAAATCTCACAAGTTGCTGCTGCTCCAATCAACCTCAATTTTCCCCCACAAACCTCAACCAATCTAGCCAATCTGCTCACCAAATATCTCAAACTATCAATACCAACCCCGTCCCCGGAGAATGCCTTCAAATCTCCAAAATTCACCACTACCCCAGGTCCTGTAACATTCTCCATCATTCTTTCAACCTCCTCAAACCTCAATTTCAATGGCCCCTCATCACAATCCCCATTCAAATACCTCAAAATCTCATCTTTGACACAAACCAAACTCAACCCATTTAGCGCCTCAGGCAAGACATCTTTAATCTTCATTTGCACAGTTTCCAAGAAGCTTCTCAAGGCATCACCAGCAGAAACCCCCAAAAGCAGTGGGCTCCGTTTCTTGTCCCTAAGCATAACCTCACCGATTCTTCTTGAATTTTCTTCCCCAGAAAAGCAACCCATAAATGGAAAGCTAAAACCTTTACCCCCTACCTCACTAATATTGTCACTACCAGTCAAATTACACAAAAACAAAGGTGGGGTTGGCCGTTTGTATCTTGAAGTATAACCAAAGAGATGGGGTGGATGAAAAGTATTCCCCGGCCTAAGGGTAGCCATCTTTATATCACAACTCCTGAAACCAACCTCTCCAAAAACTCTACTCACCAAAGGGTCATCAAGAATCGAGAGTATCAAATTTTGCAGCTCTACTTTCACAACAGGAACAGAAGAACCAGAAGAATATTGCTGCTGCTGTTGCTGGTAAAAAGTAAAGTTTTCAGGCTGCCTTCTTTGGTTAGCTTGCGATCTTTTTATGGCCGCCATCAGAGAATTCGAAACCGGAGGCTCCTCAACTCTAGTCGCTTGTGAAGAGGGTAATCGGTCCAAAGAAACGCTCAAGGAAAGCTCGAGGGCTTTGAACTGAACCCGAGTGGAGTAGGCATTGTTTCGCGTCCGCGTGCATGCCTCACGTAGAGAAGAGTTTGGAAGGGAGAGGAGCGACGAGACCATGTGGAGCGACGTGGTTTGGGCGTGGCCACGGCGGCGTGCAACCGCCACAGCCTCGTCAAGTGTAGCTGCTGCCTCCTGCGTTAGGCATTGCCTGGCAGCGTTAACGGGCGTCGGCATGGAGGGAAATTGCGGGAGCAGCAAGGCTTTTGACAATATGGGAAGAATTGGCACGTAGTGTTTCAAAAAGAGAGTAAAGATTAATTAATGGTTATTGTATAATACTTTGTAGGGTGTTGTTATCAAGATATTGATAGCTTATAGCGACCATATTCTTTCTATATAATAATATATATATATATAT